>JAODAH020011861.1:0-200159 GCA_027574865.2 Coproporus ventriculus | reverse complement strand
GCTGGCGCACCCCGGGTGGGGGGTGGGGGGGGGGGGGGGGCTGGACGGTGGATGGTTGGAAGTGAATAAAAAAAATTAATAATTAATTATAAAACCATTTCCAACCAGTCGATTTTTTTTCTATAAATTAGTAATCCTAGATTGAGTGAAGAAGAAAATAGTCAGCCGCCCCATAGAATATAACAAAGGAAAAGGTTGCCTAAATTTGTTTTTCTCTTACAAATAAAACATTTTACTTAAAAATATAAAAATATAGAATAAATAAAAAAAAGAAACAAAATGAAAATTAGAGATATAAAATTGCAATAAATTAATAACATACTTACTTCACACACACTATTCTGAATGTATCTAGCAAATTAGCATCTCACATCACATTCAAATTGAAACTAAAAAATATTTTAAAACCAAACAAAAATTCACTACATGATCTCGTAATAACATTAAAAATAGCAACATGACAATTTAGGCCCGCTACTTCTGGAAAAATTCCTGAATAATTAAAAAATGCACATATTTACATAAAAGCGAATGCAAATGCCATTTCCTTATTGGTATCAATATAATCTTTTGCAACGAATTTGATTAATTAGAGCTTTTAAGACTAAAAAAAAAAACTTCTTTTGGGTTATTGACTTATTCATTTGAAGGTGAAACATTCTCTAATTAACATTCATATGTATTGACTTGTCAAAACAATATACTTAGACGATTATCTTAGTAAAGAGAATTGACCGGATAATTACTACAATAAAGCAAAAAAAAAATTATTTTAAATCTTCTTTCTGACGCGTTTTGAAGGTGAATTTTGATTGTTTTATTATTTTAATTTATTTGCGATTGTATATTGGAGTATGGTAATATCCATTAATCTAAAAACGTAGTAGGAAGAGCAAGATATGTATATTTGTGGAATAATTTATGTATGAACTGTTTTCTATTCTGTATGCATTGGTTTGTTTGGATTGTGGATCAGATAATAATTTGCATGAAATTTTCATTAAAATTCTTTATTTGAAAGTACAATGATTGTTGTTTCCTCCAAAATATTTATAGATCGGAATTGAGTCTTGAGTATTATAACATTATCTTAGTTTCTAAAATACTGTGATATTATTTTGTATTTGATCGTCAAATAATTAGTACCACCCAAAGTTCAATTTTCGAATAACAAAATATATTTTATAACTTTTGAAACTAATTTTCTGAAGGTTTTACCTCCATAATAAATAAAGTAACATGTTAACGATCATAAATAATATTGAATAAACCAATGTATTATGAATTAGGTAGATAGGAATTTTTAACAATTATTTTGTACTGAAAAATCTACAATTTTGAATATCTTGTGCACGAAAAATTACAATAATGTTCTGCCGTTGACTCTAATATGAAATTTCGCATTTATTTCAGCGAATATAGGCTTTAACTTCAAAATATTTGAAAATAATTTATTAATGGTTTTGCTACAGGTTTTGATTAGAGATTGTAGAACAAGAATCTGGCAACAACGGTTATACAATAGAGGCAGAGGCAAGTTCAGAAGTACCTTATTTTGACGTACCGATATCTGATGCATCAGGCTGCCTTGTGTATGTCCTACCTTATCTGCCATTCCAATAACGGAAAAATGGTTATTTCGGATAATTCTTAGTAATTACCGATTTTACCATAAATATATAAAAAACTGCCCAATTATCTTTCTCATTTTATAAAAATGTCACGACATTTCGTCAAATAAGATTTTTCCTACAATCTACCAACATGACGCAGCTTGTATTATAATGTAAGAACGGTTGCCTATTCTTTATTTAATGGAAGGAGAATTATGTTCAAACAAAATAAATTTATATAGAGTAATGAAGCTGGTGAAATTTATTCAAAATAGATTGTAAATCTCTTTTTTGTGTCTCTTATCTGGCGAAAATTGTAGTTTTTTACATCTAACTTAATCTTTTTCTGTAAAGTCCTGACATTACAACAAAATACTCATTTAAATGTAATTGGAAATTTATGGAAAAATACCAGAAACACAGGAAATATAGAAAAATCGTTTCAAAGAAATAAAATTCAATAATTTTCTGAAATTACTCAAAATTTCTTTCAGTGAGAAAGGAGAGATTAATAATTCGTCACTATTTCTCTTTAGAACAAACTTTATTTAATGCATCTTGTTTAATTTTAAATCTGCAACTAATTAATTATAAGTATAGTAACAGTACATAGTGTACATACGTACATAATTAACTCCATTCGAAAGTGAATCTCTTCATACAAAATAAATAGGTCTATTTTGCAGCAATGCAGTTTTAGGCGTGAAATTGTCAATTAAACCAATTCTAATTATTATTTTAATCAGACCTTAACAGAATGCTTCTTTACAAATTACCAGTGACAGTTATAAAGTGACATTTTTATATCATTATTTCGACTAAGATGTTTTTTTTTTTACAAAACGAACTTATTAAATATGTTGTTTTCTTACCTACTGATAGGAAAAGGTGCGCGAAAATTAGTACAATGTATTTATTTAGGATTAGCAATAGAATAAAAATATGACCTATTGTTTTGCAATTTGTACTTGTAACCTAAATAATACATCTGTATGCTATTTTAATACTTAAGAGGTTGGATTAGCTTTTTCATTAATTTTACGGTTGGGAAGTTTGATTGTTTAATTTTATTGATCATTATGGTTAGGTTTTAGATTATGTTGTTACCAATGATATATTTATAAAATTAAATGCCAATAAGACATAAATTAACGGAAAGTTTCATGATGGAGATGTAGTTTAGTCGAACTTTTTTTATATACCTAGGCACTAAAATTATATTTTTTATTATGAGTGGTTTATTCTAGTTTATACGAGTAATAAAAAATCCTTTTAGTGGTGAGGTATAATTATATATATTTTTTTTAAATCGCTAAATTGTTAATTTAAATTTAAGTAATGCAATCAACTATTCACAAAATCGAGAGTAAAGTCGCATTTCAAGCTATTTTACTGTCAATATTTTACCGATGAATTGAGAAAAAGTATTTTTTCTTGTAAAATAAGCAACGCAGATAAAATTTACTTCCCCAGTTTTAAATTTGTATTATTTATTTTGTATTTTAAACGTAACGCACATTGAATTGAAACGTTGATTTCAAGTTTGTAATTGAATTTGTAGTTCTAAATCGTTTTTACGACACCAGGATGTTGTTTTAATTAGCAAAATGTTATTGCAAGCTATACTTAGTTTCTTGATTAAATTTCTGTACAGCGTATATAATTGCTCTCATATTTTGGTATTCCATAATATTATATATAATATTATAGTAAAATGCAAAATGTGTAAAGTTCAAATTATGTTACACGAAATTTCTATATGAAATTTAAGTGTTTGTATATGTGTGTGAAACTCTTTTTTCTTTAGATATTTCTGAATTTTGAGTGCAAGAACATCGAAAAATTATGATGGTGTTATTGCTTTGTCGCACTTTTCTATTCCTTCGGGAACCCACAAAAAAATGGGTATTAATGTCTGATTTTTTTTTTCAAACTTTTATATGGAAAAAGTTTCATGACACAATTTTTTTAAAATTAATGCAACATTATCAGTATACAACCGGTTAACCCGTGTAATACTGGTTTTATATAAAAGGTAGTATAACAATTATCATTTTGTAAATAAAATTTGTTATTTTTTATTTTGCTAACCGCATAAAGTATAATAATAATTTTATTTAGTAAAATAGAAATGATTAGTATTAAAAAAAATTAAAATATCATTTGCAGGATGGAAGGTGTATAATTATGATGAAAAGCATAGATTTATGCATCGGTGAATTTGTAATGCTAATTTAACGGATTAAAATGTTAAATGAAATTCTGCAAATTAATTTTCTCAATTATCATGAACATGTAAATATTAATTTCAAATCAGAATAATTGAAACATTGTATAATTATAAATAGTTTGTAAATTAAATTATAATTTAAATATTTAGCGACTTTCCAAATGTCTACATTTTTAAAGATGTGTTTTAATTTTAACATTTTGATATTTTCAAATTATAAAATTTTTACAGTTTTAGTTTACTTAAAAAGAAATAAATAAATAAATTGCAAATTAAAAATAAAAGAAAAACAGAAGAGAATTAAATGAAGAGAAAATGTAACAAATCAAGGAATAAAAATAAATAAATTGAAACATTAACATAAAATTTTTATATTTTTCCCATTTCTCTTTTTTAAAATATTTCAGTTTTTGATTTTCTTTTAATTTTTCTTAATTAATTTAGCTTTTCACAAGTTTCTTCGGAATTTTATTTTTTTCTGTATACATTTTTATTTTTATTAAACACTTTTTAAACAAAAAAATCCAAAAATCTAAAATTTAAAAATTCGAAAAATTAAGAATTTCCAAAGAAAAATTAAGAATTTCGAAATAAAATCCCTGGTGTCCAGGATCGATCTTGATGTTTTGCCAGTTAACATATTCGCTTTAATACTTTGAGAATTTAGTACTTTAAAATTTCATATTTTGACATTTTTACATTTTCTACCTGTTTACAATTAATATTTAGTAAAGTAAATAAAAATTTTGCAGTAATTTAAAACTGCTATTTTTATGATAACAGAATTAATCAAATTATAAATATATTATCGCATCACGAAATTGTAATTTGCTATAGAAATAAGTAAAAACTAAACAGTTGTAAACTAAACGTATATCTAAACAATTCAAAATATTTACGTTTTTAAAAAATACACACACTTACATTCTTTAGAATAATTTTGACATTTTTTAAAAATGTCTTAATAATAAATATGTTTTGTAAAAAAGACAAATTTATTATTTTTATTTTTTATTATTAACGGAATCTGAAATGTAAATTAAATTTTTTTGATAACTAAAAATATAAAAGTTATGAAAATTTTTGTTTGTTTTAATTTTTTTTAGTGAAAAATTTTAGTAAATCAGTTACTTACTTTCGTTTTTATAAAAATTGATTAATTGATCTCATTTATTTGGTCTGTTGTGAGTAGAACTGATGATTCTTGTGATTAGTCCACCGAAGAGCGGATTCGTAACTGTAGGGCACTTTAGTGGGCTACTCGTTTAATCACAACTGACTCCACAATGCTACTGTGCGTTTGTTGTTATTGGAGCCCCTTTTTATATATCCAGGCTATTAGGTTAGTACGCTGTTTACTCTGCACTAAGATATGCCCAGTGACAATGAAATAATCATACTCTCCCTTACTTTTGGTACTTAACAAAAAATAAAATAAATAAATAAATAAATTTTGACGGATAGTAAAATTTTTCAAAATTTCTTTTAAATTTTTTTCTTTTTTATTTTTATAATTTTTGGTTTTTATCAATTTTAGAACAATTTTTAGTTAGTTTTAGCATTTTCTTCCAATATCACCAATTTTTCGATTTATTTTCTTCGATTGCAATCTTTAATCTGTTATTCTTCTACTTTTTGTAAATTTTTGATTTTTTCTTTCTTAATTTTTACAACTTATCCTCAATCCTTATAAGTCTTTAATACACCCGAAGCAATTTCAAAAATTAAAAATTTCAATATTAAAATTTGGAAAAACAAGTGTAACCTTAAAACAATGAACGAAAAAAATGTGTGCGCATCAGAATTAATACTTTAAAAGTAAAGGAAATAAATAACAAAATTAAAAGTTTAAAATATAACATGTCAAATGTTAAAATGTCAAAATATATCAAATGTCAAAATGTTCGCACCACAAGTCGAATACGTATAATACAGTACATTATATATTCGATTAATTTTTTTCTTTTTAGACTGCTGCTTTGAATGAAATAAGCATTTTCCGGGTAACGTTTCCATGAAAATCATTTCATTTTGTTTTTGTATTTATAGATTTATTAAATTTAGACTTAAAATGATTAAATTTGTTTTTAAAAGTATAAGTATATTTTGATTAATAACATTTCACCATATGATAAATGTAAATACTATAAAAAATAATGAACCAACTAATAAATGAATACTTCCAGAAATAAATTTACCTGATTTATTATCATAAGAAAATTTTTAAACTAATTAATCACATTTAAATTTAGGAAAAAACAATTTGGTTGCTCCCGAAATAAACATTTTAAATTATACTTTGGGACAAAAAAATAATCATTTTTATTTTTTTAATAATTTATTTCTTATAAAACAAAATTAGAAAAGTAAAATTTCCCGCACATTAAAAGTTCAAGGTCGTTTAATAGTTTGCGGAAGAGCAATTAAAATTCAATATTCCTGTTGGAAATATATGTTGAGGCAGACTTATATAATTAGATTTTTTTTAATTAAAAATTTCTATGATTAATAATTATTCATGTCTTTTATTAGATGCAAATTATACACATTGATTTTTTATTTAAATAAAATAAGTACAATGTCCTACATGTGATGTGATAAATTTAAATTTTAGGAGAAGAAATTTGATTTTTGAATATAAATCGAATAAAAATTGTGTGAAATGAGAGCAAATATTTAATGTTTTTGTTTGTTTGTTGTTGGTAGAGTGAATTTGAGAAATGCAGTTCCAGATGTACCGATAAAAAGTTGCATTTCCGTTTTATTCTCAGGTGCGATATATGGATTCTCTCTTATTTCAACAATTATCGGAAATTTATTAAGGCCGATGATATTTATGGTATTGCACTTTCCTCTTGAAAGTTTTCTATTTGTCGTATTTACCATCTTATTAGAAGCAATTTTATATTGATTATTTTTATTTCAAATAAAACATAACAATATCATCTGTAAAATTAATGTTATTAAAAAAAAATCGGTGCTTATAACTTTTGTGTGCGACATAACTTAAAATATGAAATTACATATATAAAAATTCCAAAATCATAGGTTGGTATGGATGGCTCATTATGTTTTATAAATACATTTGCGTAGGACATTGATTTATATTGATAAACTTCAAATAAAATCAAAATTCGAACTTTTAAAAATACACGTCAAATAACTCAATATTGTTATCAACTTTAAAAAATCTGGTAAATTCAAATTCCAATACAATAATAACAAATGGAAAACGATCTTATGTTAGCATTACTGGATGTGTCTGATGATACCATCAATGATGTGCATTGGAAGTTAATTTGTTCAACAAGTATATACCAGATATTAAATACATATTGTAACGAGCGATGGTTCTAGAAAATTCTGGATTGGAATATATCAATGGCTTTCCAGAAGTGCATCTTGGATTGAAATGTTTCAGGCTTTTTCCAGAATAATCTGGCCACGCTGGTCTTCCTATAAAAAGGAATCGCGCGTGCTATGCGAAATTGGAGTCAGCGGCTGATTGATGTAGATAGTTGGACAGGAAATTTAGTTAGGTAAGGGAAGGCATTATCAAGTATTAGAAATGCAAGTGATGGGGTCTCTCATTGATCATTTCTTTCCCATTTGCTCTTTAATCTTATTGTTAGTGACGTATCAAAAGTGAAGATGAGGGACTACATACGATCCTACTCTAATTTGCTGATGATACTGTGCTGGTAGCGGCAAACCAAACTTGTAATCGGTCTGGAGAACGCTATTGAAGCGAATCTTGCAAAAATCGCTATCTACTACAACCATTGAAGGATTCAAGTGAACCCATTGAAAACCACGGAAAGAAGTCTCCTCACTATTTCAAGTTGAGATTTTTAAATTCGTACATCGCACCTGCTAATTGAGCATATTTTCTTACTTATACGTTCACGAACAAGAACCAATCAACGACAGGACAAGAATCTAAGAATTTTAACAATTGAGAATTTTTCGCACATTGCGACTAAAGTTTTGATTTGAACTTTCATTTTTGAAGATTTAAATAGTAGCAACAGATGTACATAAGATTGAAATGAAATGAAGAATGCTGAATATCTTTATTTTTTGATTATTTATAGTTTACACACACCACATATTAATAAAAATAATAAAATTAATGTTTTCCACATTCTGTAAGCAAATAAGGACGTAAATCAGATGGCAATTTATGGCCATAAATAAGATGCGCTAATTTATAATATCTTTCACGAAGAACATTAGCTGCATATTTAGGACGGCGAGATCTGGTGAATAATCCTCTTCTGATAATAACTGATGTATCCAAATCTACAAATAACAATTTAATCAAATTCACAGTTTTAACCTCGTGATTCATTGTACACACCATAATCTCCTTTGAAATCAGTGAAACTACATAAAAATTCACCAATGAACCATCCATGACATCTCAATTTATCAAAGATTGTGAAATGTTTCGAAATCAAGCTGGCCTGATATTCTTCAGTTAGAATTTCGGCTGGAACCTAAAGAAGCAGATACATATATTAAAATTATTTTTTTAGAAAGAAAATCTTACATTATGCCATCCACTAACAGTTGTGGTACCGTAAGCCCCAAAGACGATTGGCTTACCGAATTTTTTTCTTAGGCTTGTAACTTCATGTAACAAAATATTTCCAATTGCGTTCAAATTTCCTGCAAGTTCATGCCAACCAAGGAAACGACTGTAAGAGATGAAATCTAAAAATTGGCTCTGTAACAAAAGAATGGTCAAATGAAAAACAAAAATAAAAGTAATTAAAAAAAACAAAAAGGTGCACATATAAAACACAAAGGGCGTTGGGAGAGATTAATGTCAGAATTAAAGAATTTAACATTTTATGCTATCCTAATGCAGATGGCATTAGTTCATTGTAATATGCGTTAACCTTTGTTTATTATCATTATCTTGTAATTGGATATCTGTTGGGTCATTAATGTCGTTTGTTAATATTTTTCAGAAAATATTGTGAGAGATGAGATTCCAAAATGTGAAGGAGTATGCGTTAAATTCTTTCAAAATTCTTACAATTTTATCCTCTTTGGCAGTAAAGCTAACGGTGGCTGTAATTGGTCTGGTATGATCTAGTTTCTTCATATATTTTGAAACATCTCTGCAAATGATATCATTAATATGATTGATATAAATGTGGAGCTTAAAAAATCAAACCTGAAGTACTTTTCGATATCCTTATCTTTTGAAGGAAGATTGGCAATGGCCCAAGCAATTACACTTGGCCGATTTTTATCTCTGGAATACATTCTTTCTAAAGCTTGTTTGTGGTTTTCACGTAATCCATCACAGTATGGCCTATAAAGAAGAAAAATGAGGAAAACCAAAAGGAGCTTGACAGAAATGGTTTAAGAAGTAAAGGGAGGACAAAACAAAAATCAAGTATTAAAGTTTAAATGTTAAAATATCAAATGTCAAAATAGTAAATGTCGGCAAGCCATATGTCAAAATTTAAAAAGTGCGACAAAAATGTTAAAAATATCATAATATGAAAAAGTCAAAATTCATTCTGATATTGATGTTTTTTGAAAGTTTTGACATGCTTTCTCATTTTGTGGGCTTACTTTAGAATTTTTAACATTTTAATATTTCTTCACATTTTGACATTTTAATTCTTAAATACTTGGATCACTTGGCATTTTTTATGTTTCTATAGTTTTTGATATTTTTAAACATTTTTATAAAAAGTTTTTTAAGAACAAATCTAAAAATCGACAAAATTAAATTCGAAAATTGGACAAAAATCTTGGAGACTATACATTCTAGATTATTTTGCATCCTATAAAAGTTTCTTACCCTAAAACATCAGCTTGTGTTTCAATAATAACCATAACCCCTAATTCATCGGCCAAATTTAAAATTTCATTTGAATGAGGAAAATGAGCAGTTCTAATAGTGTTCACACCCAACCAAATTAATAATTCTAAATCTTTTACTGTAGTCACAATGTCGAATCCGTTATCTCTAATGTGAGCGTCTTCATATTTGACAACTCCTGACATGTAAATTGGTTTTCCATTGATAGAAACTTTTTCACTGTTCCATTCAATTTTACGAATACCGAATGGTTCTCTATAGATATCAATAAGTTTTCCTCTAGCATCGCGAATTTCAACCTGAAAATACAAAAACAGGAATGATTACTTTTTTTAAGCAAACGTTTTTGCAGATTTAATTCGGCCATCACCAAACTATTGATTAAATTCATACCTCAATGTAATATAAGTATGCAGGATTTTTATGCATTAATCGAGGCCACCAAAGGTTTGGACTATGAATTTCAACTCTTCCTCCAAATTTAGATTTAGATTTTTCATGTTTAACAGCTGCTACTTCATTTCTGTTTTTATCGAAGAATCTAACAAACACTAATGAATGTTCTTCTACATCTTTGTTCAAAACAACTAAATAATCAATAAAAGCTGTAAAATAATTAAATTAATATGTACTTCTAAAATTTCATGGTCATTTTAAATTCACCTTTCTTTTCTGCAATTTTGACAGTTTCAACATAGATATCTTCAATGAATATATGTGGGGTGGTGTAGAGGTAAACTTGACGGTCAATTCCAGAAGCTTTGTAAATTTCAAAGTTGTAATCTTGGAAAAATTTATATTCACCATCATCCCTGTAATTTTAAAAATATAGGATGTTATGTGGTATATGTTATATGAAGTTTAGTTTGATATCATGGCAGATTACAATATTTTTTAGGTGTTTTGACAAAAATTAATTTGAATACCAGCCCAATTTAAATTCTAATACAAAAATATCATGTTGATCCTAAATTTGTGTTGTTATTTGTTGCATATGTTCGATGAGGATATCGATAACGTCCAACGAAAATGGTATTGTATACACTGAATATAATATACTTACAAAGCCAACTTGCGAACTTCACCTTGTGGAATGGAGGTGCTATTTAAAACGTTGTTAACTTGTACCAGAAGTGTATTATGACCAAATTTTTTCACATATTTAGTTATTTCAACATCGAATGGAAGATGGGCTAGATCATTGTATGTTACGAAATGGTTATTGACATACTAAAACGAAAGAAAACTATTATTAGTATATTTGGACAAAAGAAAGATTCAAAGAATATTTTGACTGGCAATATTGCCAGATTTTGAAAAGTTCTTTTTTCGAATTTATTTTCATTTCTAATTTTTAAGTAAAATGCAACTGTTCAAAAAATGAAGTTTTCATGAAAAATTCTATTTTTCATACGAAAAATGTAAAAATGTCAGTATCAATTATCGAATGTCAAAATATAGAATATTAGCATGTTGAATGTTGAAATGTTAAAATTCACTGAAATTTTTTGATGAAATTTCTTCACACGTTCTGAAAAATTATAATAGTCGTTTGTGATTCTGGTTCCTTAATTAAAAAAAATAATAATAAATTCTAAAATTTTGGTTATCTTTTTACTTACCACTGAAGCTGTATAACTAACAGATTCAAATCTCAACCAAATTCTCTCTTCACATCCATGGTGAGGTACGTAAAATTCTTGTTCGTACCATACACTTCCTAAACGGTCTCTAATTTCTGAGCTAGTAGTAACATCATTGTAACTTGATGGCACGGCCATTTTTCTGGCATCTTCGTTCTACAAACATCTTGATTATAAAAAGACATCATCATTAAATAAAAGTGCAAACTTGCAAAATATAAGCTATATTTTTTATTATGACTTTCTCCATGAACCAAGAAGTCCCAAGCTCCTGATAAATCATGTACATCACAGGTTTCTGTTTGCCTTACTTGAAGAATGGCATGGGTATATGATGCCAGAACCAAAGATAGAAGAGTTATTATTAATTTTGCCATCCTAATAAAAATAAGAGATATATTTTTAGTAATGATTTATAGGCTTATTGATAGATTTTCTCAGACAAAATAAAAAGAAGCCTATAGTACGAAACTCTAAAAATAAATTACAAATCTGGAAAGCTCTATTCGTTAAATTTCTTTTATCCTTTTAAAATAAAATAAAAAACTTATAACTTATTTAAGAAAAATTGAAATTATAATCCAAAAATTAGCTATTTTTAAATACTGTTAATTTTAACTGTTATGTTTCAGTTTTTCCAGGTAAATTCCGTTTTTGTTGTAAGACATGCGTTTATGTTGGACATGTGTTACTTTATAATTTTTGTTGCCTACCTTTTTAAATAAAATTTAAAACATTTTTCATTTAAACCGTATTTGGTTGGATATGGATGATTATTTATAAAGTTGGTACAAAGAATTAACATAATAAATCAAAAAATTGAAGAGTTTAAAAAGTGAATAAAAAAATTTACTTACCTGTCCAAATATTAGGATAATTAAGTTTGGAAAATTCAGGCTTTTTATAGTAAAAAATTATCAAATAACATAATTAAATAAAAACTAAATTAAAATTTAGCACGTTCACTAAATTAAATACAAATATTCGTGATGAAATGACCTTTTTCTTGATTTAGAAAAGTAATTATATTATGATTTTTTTTTTAGATATTACACTATCAAAATTAAAAATTTTATTTAAGTGAAAACATTTGTAGAACTGTAAAAAATAAATTTAAATGGACATCGAAACAATTCAATTTAATTTTCGAAATTATTATTTACCCTGTTAACCATTTAATGTAAAACAAAGTCACTGAGCTGATCTCCTCTTTCTAGTAATTTAATATCATATAGATATTATTCAGCTTTAACTACTGTAAATTTTCTATCAACACCAAAACGTCGTTTGCTATAATGAAACTATTAGGAAACCCCTTTTGGTTTAATAATGAGTATGTTATAATACTTATGTAAAAAAAATAATTTTAAAAAAGTATATTTAATTAAAGTGTACTTAAAATCATAATTATAAAATAATATATTTATTTTCTTAAAGATAAGATTTCGATCATCCTAATTAATTGCCAGTAGAGATGTTTACTTAAACTCAAAACAAAACAACACTTAAAGATTAGATTTTTTCACACCTATAAAACAAGCTTCCTCAATTTCAATCCAACATTTCTTTATAATCCAACAAAATGATTCTATTTCACATTATTTATATCTTAACTTTTCTAAACTTTTCAGAGCCCTTATTATATCCCAAAGCATCGGAAACTAGGGAAGTTTTAATTCTTGATGGGTTTTGGAATTTTGTAGTTGATAGAGAAGACATCGGGCATGAAGAAGAATGGTACTTGGAAAATTTAGAATTTGTAAGTTTATACCGAAAATTTACACAAAACTAAAAAATTATAATTTTAGAAAGAGGACGCGATTTTTATGCCTGTGCCTTCAAGTTATAATGATATAGGTCAAGATGCAACAATTAGGCATCATGTGGGTTTTGTTTGGTATGACAGGACGTTTTATGTTCCCAAACAATGGGAGGAACAAAATGTATTTTTGCACTTTTCTTCTGTGCATTATGCTGCAGAAGTGGTAAGTACGATTCTATAATTTGAAGATTATTTTATTTTTAATTAAAAACCATTTAGTGGGTAAATAAAGAATTTGCTATAAGGCATGATATTGGTCATCTACCTTTTGAAGTTGATGTTACAAGTTTATTGGTTTACGGAGAAGAAAATAGAATTACAGTAGCATGTGATAATAGATTGAATTCTACAACTATTCCACAAGGTTCTGTGTTTTTCCAGAATACGTAAATTTTACCCCAAAATGTTGTTTCTCAGAAGACTAACTTAATATTCAATTTTAGAGATAATGGTCAAAGGCTCAACCAAGCTTATACCTTTGATTTCTTTAATTATGCTGGTATTCACAGATCTGTGATTCTTCATACTAAACCAAATGTATATTTAAAAAATGTGCAGGCTTTTGTTGAAAATATAATAATTGGAGAAACTTCTGAAGGTACTTAATATTGAACTAATATGTCAATATGTGCAGAATTTGTTTGTTTCTAGCTTCAATCAATTATAAAGTAAATATGAATGTGTTTATTGAAGATTTATATATTGCGGTGAATATTTATGATAAACAGGGAAATTTTAAAACTGGTGTTAGTACTAAATTAGGAAATAGGTTAACAAAAGAAGGAAATTTATTTATGAAAAATGTTAACTTATGGTGGCCTTATTTAATGCATCCTCATCCGGGATATTTGTACTATGTAGAAGTAAGTATGCGTAGTTGTTCATGTTATACTCAATTGACATTCACTTTCGGACTTCATATTCGTACGTGTACTTGAACTGGATGCGTTTTTAGCACGTTTCTGCCTTAAAAGCCCCGTTTACACCGCGATAGTACTGTCACGATAGTACTCTCCTGATGAAACAATCATAACAACTAGTACTTTCAGCTGCCGCAATAGCACTATCACACTATCTGGTTTGATTATATAGTTGAAAGTACTCTCACGAGAATAAATCTAACTGTCATCATGAAAATTTTGACTATCAGAATAGTGCGCGTGTGCTCTTTGCTGTGATCTGAGAAATGTGTGGAAGTATACAATAAATAATAAAACGAAGTATATGGTTATCATCGTATAGATGACGTGATAGTCATTTTCGTACTGCCACTGTCGCGCTGTCAAAACAGTACTACTTTATACAATAGTTACGTTTACTGTAGCGAGAGTACTTTCAATTATCTAATCAAACGAGGTTACACTCGCAATATCTCTTTTGAATTTTCTTCTTCAAGTTTAAAGTTATCTCCAAAGGAAAAACTATCGACACCTGCAAAATTCCAATCGGAATACGTTCTTTAACTTGGGATAAAAAATCTTTTAAAATCAATAACAAACCTGTATATTTGCATGGATTTGGTAAACATGAAGATGCCGATATTAGAGGAAAAGGTTTAGATCTTCCGTTAATTATGAAAGATTACAATTTAATCAAATGGATCGGAGCAAACGTTTTTCGTACATCTCATTACCCGTACGCTGAAGAAATCATGGATATGGCTGATAAATTAGGAATCATGGTTATAGATGAAGTCCCAGCTGTTAACGTAGAGTAAAGCAAATTGGAACCAATGTAATAATTAAAATATTTATAAAATAATTTCAGGAACTTTGATGATGCTTTACTGCAGGCACATTTAGATTCTATAACTCAACTAATAAATAGGGATATAAATCGACCTTCTGTAATTGCTTGGTCAATAGCTAATGAACCAAGATCAGCAAATCAAGGAGCAGAAAATTATTTCAGGTAAATCTAACTTAACACAAGTTGAAAAGATAGTATATAAGTAAATTGTTTTTAATTACAGACAAGTTGCAGAATATACAAGGTCTTTAGATCCTTCAAGACCAATCACAGCAGCAATAGCGCAAGCTTACGATAAAGATCAAGCTGTAATAATAATTTAGCTTCCTCTTTTCAAATTGATTTATTAAAATTCTTTTAGTCCCAATTTTTAGATATAATCGGATTCAATCGGTACAATGCTTGGTATTCAAATGCAGGAAAATTAGATATGATTGTTAATAATGTCATTGAAGAAGCTACAAATTTTCATAATAAATTTAATAAACCTGTTTATATGGCTGAATACGGAGCGGATACCATGGAGGGACTACATATTGTAATTAATAAAATTCTATTTTTCTTAATCTTTCCAATGATATTTTTCTAGAGTCCTGAATTTATCTGGTCTGAAGAGTACCAAGTAAAATTAATGTCAAATCATTTTAAAGCTTTTGATGTGTTGAGACAAGAAGAATGGTTTATAGGCGAATTCATTTGGAATTTTGCGGATTTTAAAACCGATCAAGGTATATGAAAAAAATATTTCTTTTAAAATTAAAATTTGTACAAAGTTTTTTCTCTCTTTAGATTATACAAGAGTTGGTGGAAATAAGAAAGGAGTTTTTACAAGAACTAGGCAACCGAAAGCTTCAGCTCATCATCTTCGAAAAAGGTATTTTTATTTGGAAAATGAATTAAATGATGTACCGTTACCAGATGATTTATTTGATTACATAAGTAGTTCAGTTGATTTAAAAGATGAATTGTAGGATTGTAGTTACTTGTAGTTTCTTTAGACTCTTAAAATAGTTTTTTTAAATATTATTTTTTTGATGATTAATGGATAATTTAGATTTTTTATATATTATATTTGTAATGATTTTACTTACTTTAAACTTAATTTCAGCTGTTATTACATAAATAGTTAAGAATATTCCCATTTCAACGTTTAAAATTCGCTATTTTGTGCCCGCCATTTTGTTTTACATTTTTTTACTATCATATTCGTAATCAGCGACCCCTAAAATCCCCATACTCAATTTTTAACTTAATTGGAATAATACTTTCCAAGATTTTTTATTTGTTTATAACAATTGTTTATATAACAAATTAGAAGCCGATCCACGCAATCTAACTTTATTTATTTTTTAATTTAACATAATTAGAAGGTATTCCCAAAATTTCAAGAAGATGAAAGGTGTCCTTTCTTTTTTCCTGAATTTAGCGTTTTTCCGTCTAAAATGACAAACAATAGTAAAGAAAGTTTTGATGGAATAATCGAAAAATCTACTATAATGGATATATTGAGTAAATAGAGAAATTAAAAGTGAAACAAGAGAAATCAAGGTAACTTTAGAAGTAATGAATACTATTAAATAAATTAAATTGGCTTTGATTTAATTATTTTATTTATAATTCTAATTTAATAGTTGAAATTGTGTAATCATCCAGATTCCTTGGAAGAGGTGCACCGTATAATAAATTTGATAGTTTGAAGTATCTTCTCCTTAAATGAAATGCAGCTGCTTTAGGTTGTCTGTTCCTTGTAAAAATACCTTTCTTATTGCCATCTACTCTTCTTATACCTAAAAATAAGAAAAAGAAGAATAAATGTGTAATAATCAATGGAGTTGTGGCGATAGAAATCTTAACATTGCAAGAAATGAATGGGAAAATATGTGAAAGTATAAACAGTATGAAAAATTTTGCTTGTAAAAAGTAGTTTAATGTCGTCATAATGAACCAATTAAAAACTTTAGAAGTTGAAAATTTTGAAGTTAAAAAATCTTACTTTGATCTGTTTTGAAATCTGCAAAATTCCAAACGAATTCTCCGACGAACCAACCTTTGCTTCTCAATTGATCAAAAGCTTTAAAATGCTTTGAAAATAATTGAACTTGGTAATCTTCTGTCCAAGCAGAAACCGGAATCTAAAATCACATCTAATTAATACCTATTAATACAATTAAGAAATGAACATTAAGATTTTGATTTCTTTAGTTTAGCAATACATTTAAAACAAAATTAATTGATCTTACTTCATGTAATCCTGCAATTGTATCAGCTCCATATTCAGACAAAATAATTGGTTTATTAAATTTTGTTCTCCAGTTTATGGTGTCATTTAGAAGGTTTTTTATAATTGTATCTAAATTACCAGCATTTTGGTACCAAGCGTTATATTTATTAAAACTGATAATATCTAAATGTTGAGCCTAAAAGAAAATTAAACGAATTTATGATTATCATCAAGTCATTAAATACAACTTACCAGTTGATCTTTATCAAACGGTTTATTAATTGAAGCAGTTATGGGCCTTGTTTTGTCTAAATTTTTCGTATGAAGTTTAATCTGTCTAAAAAATATGTTAGATATATAAATTTAAATAGTTTATTTACATGTTTTCAAAGAATACCTAAAATAATTCTTTGCTTCTTTTATATTTGATCTAGGTTCATTTGCTATGGACCATGCAATCACACTTGGATGATTTTTATCTCTATCTATCATTTCCGTAATCGATGTTTTATGATTTTTGAGAAGTTCTTCGATTGTAAAATTAGCAATGTTAACAGCTGGACATTCATCAATGACCATTATACCATATCTATCTGCTAAATCCATTATTTCATCTGCATATGGATAATGAGAAGTTCTAAATGAATTTGCGCCTACCCATTTTATAAGATTAAAATCTCGTATGATTGTAGGTAAATCTAAACCTTTTCCTCTTATATCGGCATCTTCATGTTTCCCAAATCCGTGAAGATAAATTGGAACATCGTTTATTTTAAAGGTATCATTAGACCATGTTAATTTGCGTAGACCTATTTTAAGGGAGTAAGTATCTATTAGATTGGTTCCATTTTGTAATGTTACCTTAAAATGAAGAAATGTAAAAATCAAATGAAAAATTCATTAAATATTCAAAAATTACCTTCACTGTGTATAACATTCCAGGTTTCGGATTCATTAAATATGGCCACCAGAGCAAAGCTTTATTTATTTTAAAAACCCCTTGTGTTCCATTTTTCAAAGAGATTTTCCTGTTGTTTGGATCAAACATTGTAACTTTCACATTAAAATTTGAATTGGTTTCATTTAAATGAAGTGTTACATTGTACTTCATTTGAGCAGATTCGAAACCTAAAATTCTATTATTTAAGTCCAATCATTCATACTCAAACTTAAGTAATTCAAATGTTTTTATGCGTTTTATATTTTATTGTTTAGACTGTTAAAAAGTAGAACAAAATATGAAACATATGTGTAAAATAGAATAATGTAGTAAAAGTAACCTGTTGAGAATAGGTAAAAGAGGAAGAATAAGAAAAATTATCTCTTAAACATTCAAACAACTTACGAAAACATATAATTTAAATTGTTTACCTTCTGTGGAATTTACATAAACAGTTTCTGTTGTTATATCATCTATGTAAGAAAATGGTTTGCTATATAAAATAACCGAACGATGAATTCCAGCATAATTGAAAAAATCAAAAGTATACGTTTGGATTATTTTATAACCATTATCTCTGAAAATAAAATTTCTTTATTAGCATAACGTTAAATTAGTATCAAAACTATTTGCTTATTTGTATAATGTAATATTTTAGTAAAAAAAAGAAGAAATATAAATCTTACGTGGTAACATTTAGAAGAGTTCCTTGTGGGACCGTAATTTCTGTCAAAATGTTGTTACAAGAAACAGTAACAATATTCTCCACATCAAATTTTACAAAACTTGTTATTTCAAATTCGAATGGTAAATGTCCAATTTCATGTTTTCCCACAAAATTTTTATTAATCCACTAAAACAAATATTTTCTTAATCAATACATATTATCAAAATAGTTTAAAATTTTCTTACTACTTCCGCTGCATATGAAACTGATGAGAATCTAATCCAAATTGACTTTTTTCTCCAGTTATGTGGAATAATAAATTCTTTTTGGTACCAAACTAACCCCACATGGTTTCTAATATCTGAATCCACTGCTATATCATTATAACTTGAAGGCACTGGCATCAATTCATCTGAGATCTATAAAAAAAAAGTTCAAGTAGGTTTTCTCACACTTTGGCCTGACCTGGAAATATTTATATATATATATAATGAAAATGAAGTTTTGATAGGTTATGAATCAGTGAGTAATAAAAATGTTAAGCTATTGTCTCTATAGTATGTAACTTAATTTAAATTGCAATATTATTAAAAACAAATACCAAATCTAATTTTGCTTTAAACCATTGTTGAATTAAGCTTATATTGTACTTATCCACTGCAAAATTCCATAATCCATCTAATTTTATTACTTCTCTTGATTCTGTTATTTTTGGATACAAAATTGCATGCGATAGATTCAAAAATAAAAATAAAATGTACAGCGCAATCATTTTCTATATAATTCCATCTAAAATCAAAAGTTTATAATTAAGTTTTGTTATATTTGAGTTGAGTGTACTTACAGAAATAAATTGGTGTTGTTATTGGACTGTTCATGTGGATGTTCTTATCATGTGAATTAAATGTCTCATCTAGAGGTCGACAGATGTTTAACTAGAAAATTAGCATATTCTAATCTGGTAGTAGTTTCCTACTAGAATTAATAAAAATATAATCTGACTATTTTGAAAACACAACCTTTATTTTGTTTATTTGTGATAACATATCGCCACTTCGTCTTATGTCTTAATTGAATATTGATTATAGTTTATTTAAAATGAACATTTTAATATTTATCTTAATGGTCTTAATTATTAAATTTCAAAATATTGGAAATTGTGAATTGAAGTAAGAATATCTAATGTAAAAATAGACAAAAAACGTTGAATTAGTAATTACTTTATTAAAATTATATTATAAAAATGAATAATGATTTTATTGGTGTTATTGAAGAAAAAGTGGTGGAAATGACGAAAAAATCAAGTTTCAAAAAACTTAATTTATTCTAAAATTTACAATTCATCTACAAAATTTCTTGCAATATAATGGTTAATATTTTTAGGCAGTGGTGTTTTATATAATTCATTTGCTAAAGTAAAATATCTTTTTCTAAGATGATATGCTGCTGCTTTTGGTTGTCTATTTCTCGTAAAAATTCCCTTCTTATTCCCATCAACTCTCATTACACCTAAAATGACAAAGCAATTCATAACAAATTTAAAAGCGAAATTTTTTATGTTTTACTTTGGGCAGTTTTAAAATCTGCAAAATTCCAAACAAATTCTCCAATAAACCAACTTTTCTTCCGCAATATATCAAAAGCATGAAAATGCCTTGATAGCAATTCGACATGATATTCTTCAGACCAAACAGAAGGGGGAAGCTACAAACAAAAAATTTTTATTTAATTAATAATTAAAAAGAAAAAGCTACAAAATGTGGATTGTAACATTTTACAACTGTAGTTTTGCTTTTATTAAAAGTCTGTAAAGCAGGAAGAACAATCTCCACATTTTGCCCAAATTATCTATCAGAAAAATCGAATAGCATTTCCGTAATCCTAATACAGATGGTGCTACTTCAGCTTCAAGTTTTATTTAGTTTTATTTGTAAATATACGAATTGCAAATGCTTACTGAATGTAAACCAATTATTGTGTCTGCTCCATATTCTGACATTATAATGGGTTTCCTAAATTTTTCCCTCCAAGCTGCAGCTTCAACAATAACATTTGAAATTATCATATCTAATTGTCCTTCATTTAGATACCAACCATTGTAGCGATTAAAACTAATTATATCTAAAAATGTGGCCTACTCAAACAAATTAAAGTTATTAAAGTTGTTTGGTTAATTTTTTTTTGCATATTACCACTTTGTCAGATTTATAATTTGCGAATAAAGAAGCTGTGATTGGACGGGTACAATCCAATGATTTCGCATGATTTGCTATCACTCTAAAAAACAAAGAATCATCAAAAGCAGTTGCTTGCACTTACTGTTTAATTCAAAATTCATTTAGGCAATGTTGTTGATAGTGTATGAGCTGCTTAAGAATTTTAATAAACCAAAGTGGAAGTTTTTGCCTTACTTGAAATAAGTATCAGCCCCTGATGATTCTGACCGTGGTTCGTTCGCTATAGACCAAGCTATAACACTTGGCCGATTTTTATCCCTTCTGATTAATTCTGTTATTGACTGCATATGAGCTAATTGCAATTCTGTCGAAAACTTCCTGCAAAACCACTTATTAACATTTGTGAAACATTACATATACGTTACTTGTTAATTTACTCAATATTAACTGCTGGACATTCGTTGATAACCATGATTCCAAACTGATCTGCCAAATCCATGATTTCATCTGAGTATGGATAATGTGAAGTTCTGAAACAATTTCCTCCGATCCATTTAATTAGATTGAAATCTTTTATAATTGTTGGATAGTCAAAACCTTTGCCTCGAATATCAGCATCTTCGTGCTTTCCAAATCCGTGGAGATAAATTGGTTTGTTATTTATGGTGAAAGTTGAATTGTCCCATTTTAAATCTCTTATTCCTACTGGTAAACGATATATATCGATCACTTCGCTTTTATTGTTCAAAAGTTGTACCTAAATAGAGGAACAATATATTTTATATAAATTAGTAGAAAAAAAAATGTCAAAATTAACATCAATAGAAAAATATTTGCACTAGTTATATGTGTTTCACTCCCGAGGTACCCAATTACGTGGATGAACACAAATTAGCTCCTTTTATTGTTTGCCACTGCTCATCCATTTATTTGGATATAAACCGAATGAAGGAGTTAGAACATGATATTGGCTAGACCATTCTAAAAATTAGATTTATGGTCAGATTTGAAAATAATGTTATACCTAATATTTAACCAAATTATATATTTACTTACTTCCAATTCATATAAATATCCTGGATTTGGATGCATTAAATAAGGCCACCATAAGTTAGGACGTTCTACTATTAATATTCCTTCACCTGTAGTATTAGAAACTACATAATTTCCTTTTTTATCATAAAGTTTCACTCCCACAAAGTTATCAGGATCATTTGTCTCAACTTCATACGAAATTTGACCTAAAGACGAAAAATAGAACTAACTTTCTTTTTTTAATTAACATGGATAAGACCGCACTGCTATACATCAATAGTACGAGTATTATGTTTCAAGATTTCAGACATTTAAGGAGCTCTATTCGGTTTCGATTGTTTAGTTTCTAACAAAATCATGTTGTTGTTTAAAATTGTTATTACTAAATATGTCGTGAATTGAAAACTTTGCTATGTTGTCTGGTATTCTGGGGCAAGGTATAATACCTCATTCTTTAAATGTATCGAATGTTTCAAAGCTTGACAGCTTTATCTTAAATAGTTTTTGTAATGTAAAGTTTATTTGTACATACCGTAAATTGATAGTGACGAAAAACATTTTGTTTTAATGCTAATACTGAGATATAAAAATAAATTAAAATTCTGCTTTTACTAGTTATCATAGTTAACAGAAAATATATTTTTAATACAAAGAAAAAAAAAGAGTAAATCAGCAATTTATAAATGATTTAAATTAGTTTTTCACCACCGTACCCCAATCATCTATATTATGAAGTACATTATATCTAGATTTTACGTACCTTCATTGTCTTTCGTTAATTTTGTTTGAACTGTAATATCTTTTATATAGTTATTTGGGGTGGTGTACAATATCACAGATCTGTGAATTCCTGCATAATTGTAAAAATCAAATGTGTAGGTTTGTGTAATTCTTGTCTCGTCATCTCTGAAAGAAAATGCTATGAAAAGACTTTTTTGCATGAACAATTGACAAATTCATATTGAAACAATACAAAAAAAGAATTTGGTAAAATTATTTTAATGAAAGTGAAAAAGAAAAAGTTACGTTTCAACTTCATCTACATATCCTTGGGGAATTGTGGTTTGAATTAACGTGTTATCACATGCAACAGATATTTTGTTAGAGCTTCCATATTCTAAAAAATCTGTTACTTCTATTTCGAAAGGTAAGTGGCCAATACGATGAACAACGGCAAGTTCACCATTTATCCACTAAAATAAAAAATTAAAATAATCATTAAAGCTTCTTAGTTCTTAATGTACATTTCCCTTTTTAGTTTTCACAAATAACTAAATCACGAAACTTTTATAATTTAAAAGATTCAAAGTAGAAATAAGTTTTTTTAACACATTGATAAGGTAAACTGATCTAAATTCTTACTTAAATTATGAAGGTACATACCACTTCAGCAGAATAATGAACTGAAGAAAATCTTAACCAAACTCTCTGATAATACCAAGATAGTGGAACAAAAAATGATCGATCGTACCAAACGATTCCAACATGATCTCTAATTTTAATATCTTCCACAATATCATTATAACTGGATGGTACAGGCATTAATAAAACATCAAAATTAAAAAGCTGTAATAAAATATAATAAATTGAGAAAATGTAAAAAAGTATATGAAGTTCATACTTTGTCTAAATCTTTTTTGAACCATTCCTGCTTATGACCTGTAGAATTTTTATCGATTAAAAAATTCCATAACCCATCTAAAGTAATTTGTTCTCTGCTTTCAGATGGTCGAGGATAGAGGATGGATTGAGATTTATTAATAAATAATAATATAAGAATTGGCCAAAATAATATCATTCTATAAAATAAATAAATCATTTAATAATATTAAAAATAATAAAATATTTTTTTAACCTTTAAATTATGATAATTGCTGTTTATTTCTTGTTTAAATTATAATTTTATAAATTTTTAATTTGGAACAAGGACGTTTGGAATGTATTGCGTATATTAAATTTTTACGAACGTAGGTTCCATGGTGTAATGGTTAGCACTCTGGACTTTGAATCCAGCGATCCGAGTTCAAATCTCGGTGGAACCTCTTCTTTTTCTCGATTTTCTCTTTCTTTTTACAACCGAAAATTATTATTTTATTATGTAATTAACAAAATTCTTATACCTGTTTAGTCCCTTTTTATGAATTTTTTCTTTATAATAAAACGACCAATTCAGTATTCTCAAAAAATAATTTAAAAGATCCAGAACAGAATATAAATACTTAAAACATTAATTAAATTAATTTGATTTATTAAAATAATTTATCATTTTAATTTATAAACTGATTTGATTGAATTTTGAATTTATAATGAAACTCCCGACATGAAATATATGCAACCCAATATACTTCTAAACTTACATTTTTTTTATCAAAAAAATTTCGTTGTCATTTTTTTACAGTTATACGAAAAATATGTAATTATTTTTAAAATACAGTATTTTGTGGTTTGATTATAGAAAATGTTTAAGTACTTACTCTATTAAAAATTGGAACTTGACTGGTTTAAAAATAAATCACTTATCAGTCGGCAATATAACCTTCGATGAATGATAATTGGCGTTCTTATAATACCAACATATTTCAGATGTTTAATTATTGTAAGTACAAAAATAGTTTAAATAAAACATTAGTAAATAGCTGAACATGAATGGAACACCATTTTATAACTAATTTTTATACGTTTTTATAATTATTTCATAAAAAGAAAACAATAATGCTGTGAAGTTTATATAATTGGATAGTCATCTAATATTGATGATTGAATTCTTTAAATGGGCAATTTTTTTTGAAAATTACAATGAAGGGTACATCACTGAATTAGAATAGAAAGCAGATTTGTGGTAATATGCTTAAAGACTGGTACGGCAAAACTTCGAAGCTCGCTAACGAACTTTGGCTTTCTGAGCTGAAAACCTACGTACCGCTATTGAAATCTTAGCGCTATCCTTGAAGTTTATTTATGTTTTATGAATAGTACACACAAATTCATTCATAATTCTGCTCCTTACTTTTTTATTCCGGTACAAAACAAAATTATTTTTAAAAAATAATAAAAATTAGTCATTACTATCTTCATCATAATTGGAGCTATCTTTGATTGATATTCTTCTACAGAACATTTTATTAGCTCATAAATATTTGTAAATAGCGGAGTACAACTATTTATTGGTTGATCATTACATTACCAGAGTAAATGAAATACATCTTCATTTGTTGAAGGTCGTGATATTATTTTTGAATGGCTCCACCTATAGTACTTGATATCTTTATTTCTAGATTCTTTAGTCCTATTGGTAGAAATGGTGCTGAATTGAAAAATAAAGTATTATGAACTAAAATTTTAAGCTCTGCTATTGTCATGTAGAACCGTGGGTAAAGCTTAATAAAGAGTTCAGCAGTTCTAGCATTTTCATCGATATTCAATTAGGAAGACGCCTTTTGGGTTATGTTACATAGAGACAAAAGATCTCTACTAACGCCAGCTATGTCTGCAGGCTTTTTGTTGTTTTGAAAAAATTTTCGAGACGTACTTCCATTATTTGTCCTACCGTTACCTCCTAGTAAAGTAAAGAAGGTTGAAAAGAGGCATTCAACGATTTGAATTTTGTGGGTTACAACCTTTTACTCGTCGATATGATGATTCAAACTCAAATTTCTCACAAGATGATACCTCAAAGTAGCTGCTTTCTTATCCTACAATCTTAAAAGTATTGATTTTCCTATGACACAAAAATATCGTAGATGTAAGCAGATCTAATTTTATAGCCCTTCGAAAATTTTATTTTACATCTTTTTTAGGTTTAGCACCAAGATATGAAGAAGAAGAATTATTTATTTTAGTACTCCTTTTTGGTATAAACTGCAATTTATGATTTTGTTGAGTTTTTAACATTCTTAAGCTCCGAACGGTAATAAATTATGTGTAACATTTATTTCATATATTTATTTAATATCAATTTAATTCAATATGTATTTTAATGGATAATTGTTTGTCTAACTTCCTGAATGTAAATGTTATTTAATGAGGAATTAAAATTATTAATCCTACAAAAATAGTAATTAACTCTTGAAGAAAATTTTATTTATATTAAATATCTATACTACTTATTAATAGATGACACTAGTTAAATCATTACGATTTAAAAATCAAATCTTTAGGTGTGTACAAAGTTTTATTGCAATGACTTACATAAGCATCGGTGGTTCAGTGGTAGAATGCTCGCCTGCCACGCGGGCGGCCCGGGTTCGATTCCCGGCCGATGCATCTCTTTTTTTAAATTTATTATGTTTTCTATATTTTTTTTACATTCCTTCTAATAAAAGGAGCATCTTACATGTCTTAAGAGTTACTAAAAATTAAACTGAGTTTAATTTTGTATAAAAACTAAGTTTATTTTGTATAAATATGAATTAATAAACATCCTTTTACTATTTATAGTGCAGTTGATAAATTTACAATCTTTCTATTCAAATGGAGTCTATTACATAATAAGCTTCTGTGTAAGAAGTTAAATTGATAGTGGAATCGCAATATAACTGATCTTAAACTTGTTCGGAAGGGCGTGAGCTGCTACTTCCGGCGGTCACTGTACTTTAATTTCATGGACAGTGCTATTAAATACAATGCACTGTATTACATTTAATACTGTGACACTCTGCAATTTCATTTTAATAATATTCTTTGTTTATTAATAGGTACTTGGGTGTTTTGTTACAAATCGAATTAACTTTGTTTGAAAAGCAATAATTCCGTATTTTAAAAATAATTTTTAGTTTTCTTCAATTTTCTGATATTTTCATCTTTATTTGTTTATTTTTTTTTAAATTATATTCATTTTTCGTACTTTTTTAAACAATCTGAGCGTTCTTTTTCTGGTTTTCTTAATTTTTTGTTATTTGTTGTATATCTTTTCTTTCATTTTTAAAATTCTCATTTTTCTTTAACTTTTGCTTTTTATTACCTTTTTACTTTACTGAGTTGGATAAAGTAACATTAGGTGCTATTATCACCGTGCAAATTCCACATTCATCGAGGACATTAAGTGAAGCGCACCCTAAACAGTGCATTTTTAATTTACAAACTCTGAATTATAGATTTTCCAATTCTCCGGCATCCTATTTCAAATTTTACATTTTTTTTTGACACCGAACTTCTACTTTTAATTTTCCATTTAACAAATGTTTTTGACACAAATATAATAATTTTTTTCCACCTAAAACACATAAATGGTACAAAGCTATTTTGAGTAATCAATTTGATTTCATTACATATTCTTTACTTAACAAAATTTATATTTAATGCAAATTCTTTTGACAGTTAATGTATCTGCTTATATTATCAAGAAACAACGTCATGCTATGCACTTTCTATTGCATCTTATTTATTTATAAAAGCGATTTTAAAAATGTGCATAGCATTAAATAAACGGATGATGATAAAAGCTTTTAATGGATATGAGGATGGGATGGGCAGGGCGGCAACCTCCGAGGAAATTATTGCGACGGAACAAAGGAGAGACTCAGGATGGCATTTGGAAGAGCTGGCGCCCCGTGTGACGGGAACAAATACACCCCCGACGGGTGATATTCGAGTAATCCGACACGATGGGAGGATTGATATGACAATGCATGAAATTACACATACGGCAAATTGTCTAGGTAACGTGGGATGGGGGCAGGGGTACATGCATAAATTTTAATTGACAATTCTATTATCGGATACGTTATATCAGATTTGTAATTACTTAGCAAAATGAACTACACAACATTTAATATTAAAATTGCTATTAATATCAGTTATACTTATCAATATACGAGTAATAGAAGAAGTACATATTTGATTTTATTTAGTGTACTAAAATCAGTGTTGCCAAATGAAAAAATCCCTAGATCTCTTTTAAAGCTATGTGTCGTGGTTTCCATAAAAATTAAGTGAGTTAGGTTTTTAGAACGAAACATTTTCTTCCTGAAAAATCGTATTTCCTTAAAAATTCGATTTTTCCATAAAAAATCTAATTTTATAAGGAAATCTTATTATTATTTGTCATCATATATCTATCATTATGCACGTCATCATACAGCTGTCATCATC
Source organism: Coproporus ventriculus (assembly GCA_027574865.2). Taxonomy (NCBI): domain Eukaryota; kingdom Metazoa; phylum Arthropoda; class Insecta; order Coleoptera; family Staphylinidae; genus Coproporus; species Coproporus ventriculus. The sequence continues at coordinate 172,127 of JAODAH020011861.1, read as the reverse complement.
CATATGTCCTTTGTTTATCTGTTATCATCCATATGTCAGCATCTGTTTATATTCATTTATGGCCATCATCTGTAGCGTTAACCAGCTGTCATCGTCCGTTATCATCTATCATTAGTAGCCATTATTAACCGTGTGTTGTATCTATCATTTTTCTACTATTACCTACATGCCATTATCTACCGGTTATTATTTATTTATCACCATGTATTTGTTATTATCATCTGTAATATTTCATATGTTATCATCCACATCTCTTCATATGTCATCATTCATCTATTATTCTTTATGTTTTTGAAAGCTTTAGACATCTTCGGACTTTTTTATATTTTCTAAGATTTTTAACATTTCGACAATTTTATATTTTTAAACATTTTAACATTTTTGTAAGCTATCTGACATTTTTGAGTATTTTTATATTTTTTTGACATCTTTTAATGTTTATTTATGGATTTTGACATGTATTTTTCAATTTATTGAATTTTTTGCTGTCTTTTTTTTTAATTTTCATGATTTTTGTCACATACCGTGATAAAGATCTCTATGATTTGTTAATGCAAATTTTTCGCACGGATCGGGTAGTTATTATTGTTACATTTGCTATAATAATAATATGCAAATGAACCAACAAGGAAATAATACCAACAATTCTATAAAGAGACATATTTAAGTCGATTTGCATATTTTATTTATATTTTAATAAAGTACCATTAAGATGACAGGAAATTTATGTAGAAACATTTTTAATACCTTATATATATATTCACTAAAAAATCGTTCTACATGAATAAATTATTAGATTTAAAGCGTCGAGTTGAAGGATATTCAGCAGGAAATCATTCGTGAACTACTTATTACTGACAAAAAGAAATATTTGCATATCGTTAAAAATTCTGATTTATAAATTCAAAAGGAATGAAAAACTTGCATGAGAATATTACTAACGTTCCTACTCGGTTCAATCCAAGCGTCACAACAAGCAAATATTTGTTTGTATTTATTGGGAACAAAATTCTTTCGCTATGTATGTTCAAGTAAGTTTCTTAGGGTTTCGTACAAAATCCAAATTTTATTATAAGTGAAATATAAAGCCGGTTAAGATTGTTTAAGAGCACTGCCAAAAAACTTTGTGCCAACAATGAAGATATCAATTTTTAAAATGAGAAATATCAAATGTTAAAATATCAAAAAAATGTCAAACAAGGTCAAAAAGTTAAAATATCAATATCCAAAAATGTGAAAATGTTAAAAAATATCAAAAAATTTAATGCCAAAAAAAGTTAAAAAGTGACAATAAAAAATAGAATATCAAAAAATGTTTTTTATGAAATTTTCTTAATTTGTATATTTCAATTGACAAATAGGTGAAAAGAAGAAAAATAGAGAAAAACATGGTATGAAGGCGTAATGTTGTAGGCTGTCACAGCAGTGAGGAAGAAAACAGATGGGATACCTTAAAGTTTTTAAGTTTTCATCAATGTTATGTAAAAGTGGGTTGGAAATAGCTTCATGGATTTTTATGCCAACATTCTCAGCTTTCACTAAGAACACTAGAAGATTTGCCATCTGCTAGAGCCAAAGTGTTCAATCTAAATAGCATCAACCAATTTTTTGGCCTTTATAAGAAAGAAATTGAGAAGATCAAATTTAAATTTTTTTATCTTTGATGCATTGGATATGTTCTATTTGCTATTAAAAAAAACGTGTAATTTTAGCAGAATATTATTCGTACGTAACCCTGAATGAACAAGCAAAGTTGGTACTTGATTTTGTTTCATTCTATTCGATTTTCTTAGAATTTGAGGGTGGTTTTTTAAAAACATGTTAAATAGTCCATTGTATAATTTCAAGCAAATAAAAGTGCGCGCTTTAGTGTTTACTTCGAATGCAACCTGCTCAGGTTCGTATTACAGATATGCCCATTGTAATTCATAATAAACTTTTATTACAACTTGTTATAAAAAAATAATATTTAACTTCTTCCTCGTATTTTTTATTCTTCTTGTGGTTATTTTGATCTTGTCTGTGCAGAAAAGGACTTATTTTATGACGCCTACGTATATAATGATTCTGTTGAGGATATTTCATCCTAGCAGGTCGTTATACTTGCGTTAAAAATTGAAAATAAATTGCTTAAGTAGTCTCTTCGGGGCGTTATACTTCTAATTGAAAAATTGCACACCTTCTCGTTACTTTAAACAGGATAACTAGCAATTATACAGTTGAAGATAAAGATTATAATAATTGCTAATAAACAATTTCTTTCTGCACGTTTACTTAACTAATAAGAAATACGTTGTTTTGACAAATATATAAAAATTAAATGAGTGAATACCGAGTATTAAAGCGGATATTTGCAAAATATTGCCTTCCACAAATAATGTTAATGTTCAAATTTTAAGTTCACCTGAAAATATTAGTATTTTAAAAAGAAATGAGTTCTATTAAATGTCCCGTTAGGACACCCTTTTTGAATCGTTTAAATTTTAAAATTTCAACATTTGGATTATTTTCTAATCTTCTGAAATTGTATTTTAAATTTCTGTTTTTTTTTTTTAAATCTTGGAATGAAATATTTATCTTGTTGACCTTATGAAGGTCATTATTATTGTATAAATAAAAGGATTTAGAATAATGCATTCAATTAATCATGTGGAAAGCAATAAAAAAGAGAAAGTACAAGAAATATTAAATATTTTATAAAACAATTTATAATAAATTTTATACAAGAAATAATAATAATTTATTATTATATTATATGCATTTATTACTAAACGGTTCATTAATTTTTATAGGGTGTGGGAATTTCTTTTGTTTTTAAAACAATCGACTCATGCAAATTTACAATGACAATTAAACAAATTCTCAATTCCTCTTACTACATTGTTTATTCTTTGTTTATAATTTTATGCCAATATTTAAAATTAGTAGATTTCATTATAAGGGTCAAAATAAAATGATAAAAATTGAAAAAAAATCAATTAACTACTTCTTAACTTCACTCTTTTATAAAGTTAACATGTTAATTCCTTATTCAGTGCTACTAAAACTGGTCTATTTATAAAAGTTGGATGACGCAACATAACCTGCACCCAAATGTTTCAATTTCATTATTTATTTGACAAAACAGAAAATGTTGGCGCAAAATTTAAAAGGAATTCAAACTTTGGCCTCTATTTTCTCTAGGTTCGCTAAAATATGCAAAAATGTGACAAAGGAACTACCCCGATTATTTTTCTATATGAATACCAAATCTATAATCAGAACTATAAAATAACCAAAGATAAAAAAGTCCACACAAGAAAGAGATTTAGATTTCATACACGAACTTTTTAAGTTCGTAAAAAAAGTCTCCATTTTTAAACAATGTTTTCGAAATTGATTAATGTTCTATTAAACCTCCCACTTATTTTATTCATAAACAATGTACAAACAATAAATAACAATCATGGATTGAATGAAAATTTTTGTGTTGTTCAAGCGAAAAAGATTAATGTTAGATAACGTCTAGGATAATCGATCCAGCGCTTTGTAAATGTTTTAATGGAATATTAATAATCCCTTTGCTTATTAGGTATCAAAACAATTGCAATAATAAATTCCGAGAAAATTAAAATTGCAAAATATATGTAGCCTTGTGTTACCAAACCACCTGGAGTTTAGTCCCAACATGTATAAATTATTTTCTCATTTCATATATCATTTAAAAGAAACGTTTTAAAACACACAATACTTTTCTGACTAATAAATCACAAAAAATTTTCTTTTTGTATTTAAACACACTCTTATAAATAACATTAAAATTAGTTAAGTAACAAAGTTGTTTTGCATGGAGGTTTTCGATATGAGGCGATATTTCATGGAAAATAGCATTAAAAAATACGATTTACCATGGAAAATGCTATTAATGAGTGGATCGAAGACCACATGATACTTCATTTATTGAATTAGAAAGAGACGAAAGATGATAAAATCACAAATTTGTTAGTTTTCTTCAATTTTTTAAATACTCAAATTTTGCCACATTCTTCTCAAAAGAAAGAATTGATGAAGATAATATAATATACTAAGATGTCACAGGATGTCGGATGTTTCATATGATTTTAGAGAGGAGAATACGGAATTTCTAACGAAAAGTAAGAAATATTTTATTTTTTGTTGTGCAACAATTCAAGAAAATGAAAGCGATGGATATATTTAAGCACACGTATGAATGAAACGTATTGAAGTAAAATTTGATTTCGCTTAAACTTGGGGTATACCTTCCTTTACTCAATAATAGGTCCCCTGATTTTTTTCAGATTTTTCATTGCTAAACCTTACGAGAAAGAGCAAGTCCAAAATTGAAAATACTAAATTTTCTTGCTTTTCCCAAAGATTTCTACCACTCTTAACTCCTGACAGGTGCATTCTGGCGAAAAACTCATAAGCACCTTTTTTGTTTCTAAGACTTCAGGAAATATAATTTTTTTTTTTTTTAATTTTCCCCGTTGTAATTTAAAAGTGTTCGAATACCGTTAAACGCCTTTTTTCAAAATAAAGGGTGACGGGTATCTTTTTTTTCTCAAAATATTTTCTAGACACTCCTCTAAGTGTGCCAAAAACTTGAAAATTTCGTTTCATTCATATGAGGTCTTAATCATTTAAACAGTTTTTTCCTCCTTCTGTAAACTTTTGTTTTTGACTTAAAATGTTTTGCAAATAGATATACTTATACTCGGTATCTACTTACTTCCCTGATGTCTAAAGCCTTATACTAACAAATACTCAACACAATTATTTGTATTTTGTTTATTCCAATTTTGTAGTATATAATATAATACATAATATATTATTTAGTATAGATTATTATTTTTAAATTAATATAATAATATAAAGTAAAATAAATTATTTTACCAATTGTTGGAATCAACATGTATATGAATAATTTAACGCGTGGGTGAATCGAGGCGCCTATTAGTCCCCATTTTGCATACACTATAAAATTTTCATAAATAAATTAAATCTCAAATTGGCACGAATTGTTGAAATCTTTATCAGCACTACAATTTCATATGATGAATTCAGTTTATTATGCAATTTTCCTTTTTTTTTCTCTGTACCAGACATACATCATGTGGGTGTGAAAGAAACACAAAATAATGATGATACTTCTGACTATCACTTCTTTGTCTATAAATCCACATGAATAATATCTCCTTGATTAAAATACACACGCAAGATTTACATAGATAATCACAGATTGATTAATCGGAGTTTATTAATTTAATTATCAGGAAATCTAATTATTTTATTTTTGTATTCGTGGTGTTGTGTAATTAAAATGCAAGAAGCTTTATGTGTTCTTGAGGTAGATGTAAGCAGCCTGATAAATATCTAAGGTGCAAAAAGGAATTAACAAAACAGGTATTCTCTTTTCGAGTCACGTTTGTGCCTCGAAGGAAGATCCTTTTTTTATCTTTTGTTAGTGAAAATCAGTGTTAGGAAATGCTTGTTCAGCTTAACATTATGAATAATTCGTTCTTGTGTAATAACTGGAAAGAAAGACAGATAAATTTTAGGGAATTATATTTTAACAATTTTTTTTATTGAGTAATTCTAACTGTAAAAATACAAATTTTATTTATACATAAATTAGTCCCATACTTTTTACATTTACAATTTAATAGCAATTACTCGGTATTGCGTCGGGTTGTTTAAATATTTGCATACACCTGCAGAAAGATATCATTAATTAATTACTGAATTAATTAATTTTTTTAAATAAATAAAATAAATATTTAAATATAAAATATCAATATGTTTAAAAAAATTGTTTAGAAAAAATACAAAATATTTTGATGAATTAGTAGTAATTATTTTTAATTAAAATTTGACTCTATTATTAAAAGACCTCTAAAATTGTTAGCAAAATCGCTCAATGGAATTAAAATAAATATATTAGACTCTTCTGGTGTATTCAACTCCTAGTTACAGTTCATCTTACTTTAGCACTTGTCGCAGTCTTTTTGGCCTCATTCTTGTTTTATACTCCTTTTTGCCCGATCCACTTCTTTTACTATCAAACTTCTTTTTAGCCGCTTCCTTAAGCTTGACTTTGTATGTACTTTAATATTTTACCACCACATCTGTTATTTGAGAGGCCTTTTCCATATATTTTCCCCAAAATTTCTCTGCGGTTTTTAACTTTAGTATATTGTTGCCCTTCCACCAATCATTTCATTCTTCTCTCTAGTTGTTGCAGTGATTAACACCTCTGTTTTAAAGGCATTCGTTACTTTTTCATCCTTTAATTTATTACTTGTACATTTTGATTATTTGAATAATTTGACAGTCTTGAAATTACTTGAACTTTGTGTTTTTATGTATATATTAAATCTTTCAACTTTTCTTTAACTTATTTGTAAATAAAAAGAAAAGAAACTTGAAAAATAAACAAAAATATATTGTTTAATTTTCGATTGAAAATTATTCGAATTTTTCAATTTAATCAATTATTAAATACACAATGGCAATAATATTTCGTCCTTAAGCATCAAAATAGAATCATTCACATCAAAGTAAATAATATTCATCTATCGATCAATGCCATAAAAAAGTAATTTGTTATTACATATCTCTACAACACCCAAGGATGCAACAGACATTCTTATAAACAACCATCTCATTTTATCTAAAATCAAAACAAAATTTTAATTAAGTCTATAGTTCCATATGAAAAATGTCATCTTATATTCACATTACACTTTACTCCAAATCCGTGCCATTTCAAATTCCATTCTTAATCTTAACATTAATGATTAACTGAAACATGTTCTCTATATAAGGGCTTGTACAAAATGCAAAGGTTACTTTCGATCTCTTTACATGACATAAATAATTACGGAATCATTGCCATATTAATTAATACCTTACAATAATATATATTGTATGTCAGATAAACCATAAATGTAAATCACTTTTTTTTAAATGTAGACCATTACAAATGTTAATTGATAATATAAATAAAAAGAACTTCCATAAGGAAATGTAAATAATGATTAACCCATTATCAGCAATGGATGTAATTATGCATTATATTCATTGCAATTATCAAATAACATTGAACTATTAATAGTCTCATTTTAATTATTGTTGTAGAAATTGAAAGGACGAATTATAAGTTCAAGTTTTTTCAGGTTTTATGAACTTTTCTAATAGAAAAGAGAAAAAAAAAGATAATAACTTTATTTTATATTAATAATATTATAGGTATAAAGTTAATAATTTTCAAGTTGAATGTTTTAAAGAAATAAAAATTCGCTCATTTAAAATAAATTTTTATTAAAGTAAGATATGGAAAATATTGTTTACTAAAATAATAAAAATAAACATTCACTTACTTTTTATAGATAAATAAATACTTTGATTGATAACATATTTTTTGAAATTTTCTTGTAAAGAAGAAAAGCGGACGAAACTTAAATATGAGGAAAATTGTTTGAAAAAATTAAAATCTGGAGGAATTTGCCATCTTTAGAATAATCGCTTTGACTATTACAAAAATGAAGAGTCAAATTATTTTTAAAAATTTGGATATGTTTCAGTAGTTTTAAAACATGTTTGTATTTTTTCATGCCGAGTTGCCACTTCGGAAAGCTCATAGAAAATGCACATGTCAATTGTAAGTCGTGTTGAATGAGTGCTATGTGTAATATTGGAAGAACTACTGTGTTGTTACCAAAAGTAGCAAATTGTCATTAAAATAGCAACTTTTGTTAGGGTATTTGAAGCTGTTCGAACCAGAGTGGGCCAACCCTTACATTAAAAATGCTGTATCAGACTGACTTTTCTTCCGAAAGCCAGCTGATGCAAATGAACTAGTAGGACTAGAAATACATTTGGACCAGTCTGGTTTTCAAAAGGAATTCGTATCAAAAAATAGTGTGTCAGGCCTTCCTTTCGAAAGCCATCGGTCAAAATGAACTAGTAGTACTAGTAATACATTTGGACCAATTTGGTTTTCGGAAGCAACGTTTGGACAAACATTTTTTTTTAAACAAATTCATTCAAATTTGAAATAAGGGTTGGTCCATTCTGGTTGAACATCGTGTTTAATTTGGACTTGAAAACAAAAGATTTTAATTTAGCAAAGGGCATTCTCTAAAAAAAAATCTAGAATTTAGCTTCACAATATCTTCTTCTTTCCCCTTTTCTGACCTTCCCACACTACTCTCACTTAAACATAAACATCAAAATTCTTCTTCTACATTTATTGTGAGATATGCAGAAGCTGGAGTCTTAGTCACAGAGCGCATTATAGGAAACATGTTCCGAGGAAATGCTATGACCACATGGTCTATTTAATCTAATTTAGCCGAATCTGGAGGAATTTCATTCCCAGTAGAGATTCTTATCTTGCCAAGCATCATATTGACACGACCTCTACGGTGTTACTTACTTTTCTAAGAATAAGGCGTGTTTTTAAATAATTCTTTGCTAGAATAATTTCTAGCTACTGGAGGTTGAATCTGTGACGTAAATATGCAAACTAGTAATCCACCAAGGTTGGCATATAGTTATAAGATTATAAATTTAGGTATTTTTGGCCCTTTACAGTGGCGTACCTTTCCACTAAGAATAAAAAAACCATCTTTTCTCATTACTCTAAAAAAACTGTGAATTGATCTTTTATTTCTGAAGAACAAAATCTTTCATAATGAGTAAAAATTTAAATTATATGTAAAAAAAATTAAATAACCGTAAAATAGCCATTTTCAGGCTAATTATGGAGGCTGAAAATAGTAGCATGAAAAATTTTGATATGCTGGATTTTTTTTTTGTTTTGCTCAAAATACCATAATTTCATACAAGACAAAATAACTAATAATTTTGACCCGCCCTAATGCGAGTATATACATATTATATTTGCATTTTATTTTGTCACAAGAAAACCAATTTTCATCAGGACGCTGATTAAAAATTTTCATGTTGACAGACAAGATTTATTGATGGATCGGTTTCTTGTTCTATTTAATTCATTTTTGTTTGTATTAGATACTTATATCTTTTAAATCGTAAAGACAAAAGGAAACTTTTAAAAGATAGAATAACATTTACTTCAAATCTTTAAGTATACTGTGCAAAGGGGAGATAAGAATAGGGAGCGAATATAGTTAAGTAGGGAAAAGAATTATACTTGCTTGGGGTAGCTAAAGGAGATGATTTATTCAAAAAGTAATTAGTTGCACCAAAACCTAAACATAAACATAAAATTAAAATGAAATGAATAAAGCGTTATTAGCATCATAATAATTTTAAACAGCTGCGCTCTTGTCACAGTTCATTTCTTGTAGAGCTAACTAACCTTTCAACAAACGTAAATTAAAATATTCATTTTACATCGAACCATCAACTTTTATTATCAATTATATTGATCTTTTGAAAGAACCCTGACCCCTAAAGACCGTTTTGGTTTGGGGAAAGTTGCTGCGACTTAAAATTAAAGGAGAAAAAATGTTTTTTTTTTTTTGATGATTTATTTTAATCTGGAAAAAAGCATTCGTAATTTTTCTTGATATTCACCATCCTTGCGGTTGCGTTCTTCTCTCTTTTCTTGTGGTGTTTCAAATCGCGACTTCGATCAAGTTACTACATTTGAGTCATTTTAGTGGGAGCTGTGCGCGCGGACGGTTGTAGCGTATGCGAGCTAAAAGGGACACGTGTGTCGTATACATGTAAACAAAAAACAATAACACAAAAAAGAACAAAGGAATTTAAAAAAGATTTTTTTTTTGTTGTAAATGCTCGCGACCTACACTTTCAAACCGTCGTACGAAAATAAAACGAAAATGAGAAATTTTAATATTCCATGGGATTTCAGTCCTTAAATTCGCGCGTGCGGTTCGTACACCTTTTATGTTGTTCTCTTTTCTGTTTTGTGATTTTTCTTTTAAAAATGTGTTCTATAAGACCTATGTTTATGGTGCTTGTGGTTTTGTGTTACTTGTTAAATTTTGTTGCTCCTGTTAGAATGAAAAGGGAATTTATAAATGAAGCTGTGGTAAGATACTTTTTACTATTTTATTTTTTTGCTTTTTAATATGGAAAAATTGAACAAAATTATAATTCATTCATTTTTATACATTTTCTTCTAAATATACAATAAAAAAAATTATATGAAAGCGCGAAATAGTATTTGAATTTTAGAGAGCGCGTTCTTTCCATGTTTACATTATTTTTCACCAGAGGGCCAAAAAGACAAGAGTAATTTATAAGTACTAGAATTTAAATTTTCCTTTTATAATCATGTCATATGATGTTTTCTTCTTAAGCTTTCCTTCGATTTGTTTTTTTTTGTTCTTTTAATTTTTTAGGTTCTTTTTGGAATAAAACTTTTTGTTTGGGGGATAAAAAAAATTTACGCAACCTTTTTAGATATCACGAGTCTAGAACTATTAGTGTTCTATAATTACATTTACAATTTTTCAGCAAAAATCGTTAGTTTGTAATTTCTGATTGATTTTGCTTACAACTTGACATCTAGAGAGACCGGATAAAAAGACCAGGATGTCAAGAAAAATTATATATGTTCAGAATAACACATGAATATGTTAAACAAATTGATAAAAAAGAACAATATCACATTTTTGCAAAAAAAAAAAAATGTAAGTGGAAGTAGCCATGGAAGCATTCGAAATCAGAAACTTAAACATAAAAAATGTAAAAAAACAAAAAATTCGAAAATTTAAAAAAAAGGATAATACTAATAATAAAAATTAAACCCAGCTTTTAGAAAGTCCAAGATAAAAAGTCCAATATCGGGAAGATTTTTTTATCTTTGGTTTAATTCTTAACATTTATATTTAAATCTTAAGTATATCTATCCTGCCTTTTTGACATTCGACATATTAACATTTGACATTTCAATATTATCTAATAAAATTTTATATTTTGGAATTTTTATGTTTTTTATATGTTTTAAATTGTACATTTTGACATGTTAAATTTTTATACATTTGCCATTTGAAATTTTGTCTTGTATTCCTCTTACTTTTTAAATTGTGTAATAGCAACCGAAGTAGCGAATGTTTCATTACACAGACATGGCATACATATATAATTGTATGTTGGGATGAGACAATCAAAGAGAGATATTTGCTTCGGTCAGAACTACTAACCGAGAAAATTCTGGAAAGAAGGTAATGCACGAAGCCAAAATTTCTGACTTTCGCCCCACATATTTCTATTTGTATTGGTTTATTTGGTAGTAAACATGTCCAATAACAATATGTGCAATGCGACTCAAGGCAGCACCTGTCCATTTGAAGCAAGCAATCTGTACCTAAACCGAATTCTCTTTGATGAATGGACACTGGAAGAAAGGAGTTCTGCTCTGGTGTAACTTTCCTTGGAGGTGCACCTATATTTAAATGTCTATACTTTCTCAGTTTGCCCATCGCAGGTATAGCTTCATCAGAACTACAAATCAAAAATGAAAAATTGTTTGACAACTAAATCTTTTAGCGTAACTGTCAAAATATTGGATTGGGGATGTTAAAATAAAATTATTTTTATCAAAACCCATAAACATTTTATAAAAGTAATTAACAAAATGTTTTTTATTGAGTAAATTTTTTTCTTTAGAAATTCTTTAATTATTTTGAATGAAATTTTTTTAAATCAACATAATTTACATATAGCATAATGTTCACGAGAAAATTTTTAATAAAGCATATTTGGAAAGTGGTGCAGCACTTTTAGCCTTATAAGGAAAATAATAAAAAAAATGATCAAAATAAGTAACCTACTTAATAATGTTTGCCTTCAAGATAATATCTGAATTAATGCATCTCTTTCCCTGTTTAATAATTAAAGATAATTACTTTCCATAAAATAATTTAGAAAATAAATCATAGAAAAGAAATTTTACTATTTTAATCCAATCATTTTTGCTACTGTAAGGTCAATCATACATTTCCCGGTTCGTAGTTCTCCTGTCAATATAAATAAACATTATATACATCTTCGATCGCCGTTAACTATTTATTGAGATAGTTGACTTTGATATGAAAATAGCATGCAATTTGTAAAGAAATTAATATTCTACTAGAACTACTAATTTAGTAATTTAATTTGTATGTAGAAGAATATTGGAAAATATAATATTTATCATTTCAAAGAAAAGGAATAAATAAGTAACTGAATGTACAAAGAGTGCTTTATTTTCGTGTTCGGTTTGGGGTCCGACAAATTAATTATGTACTTTCCAAAAATAGCTGGGTACTATTTATAATAATTTGGCTCGGACTATTTAATTAACCAACGTGGTTAAGAGCTAATTAAATGGCACTGGTAATAAATAGTGCTATACCATATTTAGAAGCTTAAAAAATGGATTAATGAACTTATTTTATTTTTGAATGATTAAATATTAAAAGATTTTTGGGAAACTATTTTATTTTTTTCATGTAATGAATAATTGGGAAAGTTCATGTTTCACTAGGTATATCAAAATGACAGGATAGATATTCTTAAAATTTGAAAATCAGCAGGAATGAGCGTTACAACAAAAAAATAACGCGGCAAATGAACAAAGAAACAGAAATGACCAAGTTAATAAAAAGGCAAAAATTAGAATACTTTGGTCATATTATGAGACATTACGTGAGGTATGGGATACTACTCTTATTATGCCAGTAAAAATATATAGCATAAAAGACCCTGGAAGAAGACTTATCTAATGATTAAAGAATCTGAGCAATGGTTCAGCCAGACAACGTTACAGCTTTTTTGAACTACTCTAGACAAAGTAATAATAGTCAATATAGTCGCTAACGATCGTTAAACGGTCAAGGAACAAGAAGAAGAGGAAGATTTAAATATAAATTTTTAGCATTAAAATAGTGCTCGGAAAGTGGAAGATCGTGAGTTCCAATCAATGACAAACATTAGAAATTACAAAAACCGCAAAAAACTACAGAAAATGATAAAAATAATGAAACAAGTATTAGAAAATAACGGTAATCGTTAAAACTAAAGAAAACGAATCTAAATGAAGAGTATCAACGAAAATGACAAAACATTAAAAACACAAATAATATTGTAAACTAACATGAAACTTGATTCGATACTTAAGATTTTCTTTCGATTCAAAATAATATCGGAATGCTGATATTTATACAAATATCGAAAATATCGAAAAACAAGTATCGATATTAGTTATATGAAAAGGTTGCGAAAATTATGCTCAAATAAAAATTTTATTTTGAAAATTTAGTTTTAAATTTTGTGAGTTGAGTTTTGCATTTACATATCGTCCACCCAAATTGCACTTTTATGATAATTAATTAATTTAAGTGAATCCTATTTTGGGATTTTTTATTAAAAAGTTGAATCGATTTTCAATGGGAATTTATTGCGGTGCGCTTTTATTACTAAACAACCCAACATATTTAATTAATTTCGTATATTTCCAATGACTCAATATAGGAACTTGATTCAGGATACATTTAGAAAAATAAAATATTTTTGAAAAAGCAGGTAGCGGTTTTCACTGATTCATCCACTTATCTCTATTTAAATATTTATTTATTGATTGTTCTGTCTATGGCTTGCCTTTGTTAATCATTAAAACAATAAATATATCTATGATAAATATTAGCAAGAAATATCGCAATACATGTTTAAATTCAACGCAATTTCATAATTAAAAAATTAATATTCATATACATATTAATTTTATTGAATTTAATAATAAAATAAAACAGTTTAAATACATAAAAGTAAATAAATACTTTGTCAAGATGAATTTCTGTACTTATTCATTGAGTTGTGTTTCATGAATGGTTTATAACCACAACTCAACTCTAAATTTGAATAATAAATTAATTTATATTCAAATATGATTCATGTGGATGTCTGATGTGTACTGAAGGAGCATTTAGGTGTTAAAATATTCAATGAATAATTTTTTTCGCGTTATACCTAAATATGTGGAGTATCCAAATATAGTTTGGTGCGTAAGATGTTAAGCAATATTAGAAGGAGTAGCATAATTTTAAAAATATTTACTTCGTGTTGTAAATGTAACATGGTACATACTTGTTTTGTTTGGCGCACTAAATACTTTTCATTTTAAAATTAATAAATCCTGGGAAATGTTGTGTTGGTGAAGCTTCTTCAATTTTTGAAGCGAAACGTTGGCGTAGGTTGAAGTTTGCTTATTTCATTGTCCTGACGACCACAACATTTCCCTAGATTTATTATTTTCGAAGACATAATCATTCTCATTTAAAATTAATTGTGGCTATAAAAATTATTTTATTTATATTTAAAATCTAAAATTATGGGAATAGTTAAATAAATAATTTGTTTGAAATCGAAGAAAAGATACATTATATATGTTTCTATTAATGTCATAATTGACATTTTATGTGAACTTTAGAAAGTATTAAATTGTATATGATTCAAAGATTTGCAATTGAACATTTGTCAGGCAGCAAATTTTAAGCCTTTAATTTTGTTTTTTTTGCCAGTCGAATCGTTTCTCTAGCTTTGATTCTAAACTTTATAATTACGAAAAGTTAATATATGGATTTCTGTTCATTATATTTGCTTTTCGACTATGGAAGAACCAATGGCCTGTGGAACAACTAGTTTCATAAAGTACAAAATTTGGCTAAGTAACTCCAACTCCACTTTTTTATAGTCCTAATCCAGACAGAAATAAATATTGCAGTAAGGTTTTAGTAAGGCTAATTTTGCCTGAAAACCTCTAGGTCGCCCAGATCGAGTTTGGGTTTCATTTTTTTTCTTTTTTACCGACTCGGGCTGGCAAAAAAACTGGATTCCCATAATTTTTAACAGAAAAAAGTTAAAACCTGATTTTTTGCAAGCAAATTAAGTTTTCCATATCATTTTTTGGCCAATTTTTTCGAAATACTCTAAATATGGCCTAACAAAAATTTCTGAGGTCGAATAAGCTTACCAACTGTATGCGATTTTTAAATTATAAATTCAAAAATTTGTCCTCCAAACTTGACGTCATAAGGCATTGAGCCCAATTCTTACAGATTCCTCGTAAAATTTTCTATCGATTTGCCTACTTGCATGTCAATTTTTATATTGATTAACTTTGATAAATAGTAATTTCAATCCGGTCATAAATAAATATAGATTTTATAGATTTTATTCTCGTTGTATACAAACAAATAGATGCGCAGTGGCAAACGCCAATTTATATCAGTTCTTTGTATAATACAATTAATATGTATCCAGCATCAAAGTATAAACTGGGCACAACGAGAGTAACAGATCTATATCAACACCTGGAATAGCAAGCGATAGGCAATAAATTTACATGATGTTAGTGATTGGGGGTTAATCTGTACCCAATATGGGAAATTAAAATTATCTTTGATTTATTGCATACAAAATTCAAACTTTAAACTTCAAAATAAAAGAAACGAAAGGATTTTTTTATTCCAATGTAATAAAATAGATTATAATTACATTTTTAATTTGTTGAAGTTTTAAATTGTTTAATTTAAATAGTTCTTCTGAAACTTCAATATATTTATTCTAATGTTTTTCCAATTTTCAATATCATCATAAATGTGATTCCGAGAGATCTGATTCGATTTTGGTCAATTGTTAACAAATGCGGCATTCAATTTGCACAAAGTTTTTTCATATGTACTTAATTCTTCATACAAAATATTTCCAATTTGTTCTTTTGCAATGCCTAGAGCCTTAGCTTTCACTGGTCAATTATGTAATTTGTTGAAAGATAGCTGGTGTTGTAGCGAAGATTCAATTCTTTGCCTTTAAGATGGCATTAGTTGTATCTTCTTTCTTTATTACCAGATTGTTTTGTCTATGTGGCAAAAGCACCAGTTCTATGGTCTTCATTATTTTTCTTTTTTCTTCATTGGTAATTTAGAGCTTAAATAATAATAAATTGTGCAAAATATTATTTTTTTATTAAAAAGAACTTCATGATTGGGCTGTCAATTTTCATTACTCGGGTATCTCGGGCGATATGGTTAGCCAGATGATACCGAAAGGCGAAATATATCGCTAACCAAACTAAATTATTATAAATAAAAATATTTACAACCAAATTTTGAATTAATATTATGTCTTCATTTAGCTTATAATTTTTATTTAGAGTCTGTTAGATTGGAAACTGTTAATTATGAAAGTAAACCAATTTTGCTGGAATAAAAGTTTGAAATATTTATTTCATCTTGTGGACAGAGTAACTTTAAATGTTAGATAAACATAATTTTAGGGTGAAAAGTTTTAATGGCATTTATCCACAGGATTATGGTTTTCCTTTAGAATCTGAAAAGTTTCATAATTTCCTCGAATCGTCGAGAAAACACATTTGCAAAATTTAATCCACTTTATGAAACGAAATTAATTTTCGAATTGTTTATTCTTCTTATATATTCATTTATATTCTTTTCAATTAATTTATTTTGTATTATACGAAAATTAAATTAATTAATCTTACTAAAGAAATTAAGAAGAAAAATATCCTTGAGAATTAAATATGAATTTTAAGAATAAATAAAAAATTTTTAAAAATTCAGACTCGAATTTACGATCTTCCGTTTTTTGGATGTCTCCCGAGAGGGGGACGAATTCTTTCAATTTCTTATATCCCGATTTTTATATCCATTGCATTTATTTTGGTTCTGTATAATTTGAAATTATGGAATGATTGAAATCTTTCTATTCTTACAAAAATTCTTGAATGTTTGCCAGTTGCATTAATTTTAGCTGCGCTCGTACGGATTTTATTTTTCGATTTGCATACAAAAAAAAAATCTTTTCATAACAAACATAGAACAGTGTTAGAGGTTTGTTTAATTGCGTTTACAAACGGTTTCGGCGGAAATTTACATGCCCCTGCCAAAGTTCAAGTGCTTTGAAATGATTACGGTTAGATTGTCGGAAATAACGCTTAACGAAGAACATAATTAAAGACATAATTTTCTACTTGTTTGTTTGTCGGCGCATTACTACTTTAGCTACTTGTATATTATGTTCCTATGACGGCATTATTCATAAGTGGAATGTTCAAATTGGATTAGGGAATATTAACTGGTTAATGCAATCAATTATTGAAATTTGTTTGGATATTATACAATCATCTCTTGTGTTTTTTTATTACTTGATTTGTTTATTAAGAGAAAAGCCCGGCCTTAAGATTTCAAGTGTCAAAACCTTAAATGTTTTATATGTTAAATATAAAAATGTCAAAATTTCTGTTTTTTTTTCTCTCTATTTTTCCGTTATACTACATTTTTTAAACAAACTAAAAAAAAAACAAAATGGCGAGACCAAAACTTAGAACTTTTACTTTTTGGGTATCCAAGATAAAAATATCCAGTCTTGGTGACTCTCTATCTCAAAACCTTGTTCGAAAAGCGGAAGATTTTTTAATTATTCCATTTTCCTAATGATCCGGTTGATGGGGGCGGCATGATGATCGTTTCAATTACACAAGTTTGAGAATTTTAACATAACTTTATTTTAAATTAACGTTAACACTAGGCAGGAAGCGATACAGACAAGCGGTAAGCTTCGGGACAAGCTCTTCCGAATAATGAATTATGATTTTTTTAGCAGGCTATAAAAACTTTTCCATTTTTATAGCCAAACAGCTCTGACTGGCCTGCCAGAATTGACCAGAGAGAACTGAACAGTGTGATATTCTCCACAGCCAGGCTGCGCCTTGTGTACTGATTACACGGCTTGACGGAACATTTTTGATTACACTGATTATACATGAAGTCCATTCAGTTGTACCAACATAATCAAAGATAAATATTAGGACTGTTAATAATGACAAATACAAAGAAATGATGCGGACGTAAGTAATACAATTATCAAGACGTCAGATCCTTTTTAAATCTTATCAACTGTAAAATGCGTTAAGAACAAGAGGCGCGAATTGTATGTAAAAGAGATCAATTTTCGAATAAATAATAAACAAGTGTTTTTGTTGGAATCGGATTGTTAAAATCTTACCAAATATTGTTTAGATGTTCGAGTAATATTTGTGAAGCCGGGTCTATATCTGCGAAAACTTTCTATTATTATAAAGTCCTTGCAAGGTATTTCAAAAAGTTGAAAGGTACGAACATGAACCATACATTGTTTACCTGCCCACATTGGCAAATCTAAAAACAATAGTACAAAAGGACGAGCGCGTAAGAGAAACCTATAAATATAAAATAAGACAGATTTATAGATGTATTTGTCCATGCAACAAGTCTTCATTGCCTTCTCTTGCCTGATAATGGTACGTGGAATCATGAATCCGCCGCATTATTGCAATTCCCCATTCAAACAATCACTTGTAACTCCTTTCAAATTTAAAACCAACTTATCACACCTGATTGCGGCACTTTAAAGTTTAAAATTAGAATAGCAGGATCGATTCCACCATATTTATATTGATTCGGTTTAAAATCAGAATTGAATACTCTCAATTTACATTCGACATGACATACATAGAGGATGTATATAAAATATGAAATAATATGCCTTTACATTGTCCGCGCGTTTTGATATTCAAGTTTGCATGAAATTGAATCTGTCTGGCTTTTCGTGCTTTAATTTAGTTCCTATTCAAATTGTACGGGTGCGTGAACTATTCTTGGGGTTGTACTGTAGGATTGAAAATTCGCAGACTTAAATAAATAAGTTTGTTCACCCATATGTTGTACGTATATCGGCGGTCGCAGATGCACTCCTCTGCGTTCTTTTCGTACGTACAAAGACGGGATTGTTTATTTGCATTAAATTAAATAGGATCGTACGTGACGTTTTCGATAAAGAAAATCTAGAACTCTGATTTATTCGATTTTTATTTTAAATTTATTATGTAAGCGTTTTGCAAAATCGGAAATTGTTATGAAGAAATGATTTGGTAATGAAAATGAAATAATGTTTGATTATAAATATTTTGATTTTACAGTATATTTTGGTTGTTACAATAATGAATCACAACATTTTTGAATCTATGTTTGTGTAAATTTTATTCATCTTTTCATCGGCAAATTCGTATGAATCAAGTTCAATATCAAAAGTCAAATTATTTTTTAACATATGCAGTTGTATTTTTGAGCCAGTGTTTAATGATAAATAAAAACTTTTTTTTTCGTTTAAATATAGATACAAGAAACCAAAAACAGCTGATATAGTACGATGTACATTCGGTATGAGCAATTTAACAGCTGAAAAGTCGATGACGATTTTTCTATTTTTCAATTTTTTAAATTTATCAATTTTACAATTTTTTCGACATTTCGATTTTTTAATTTTTCATTCTATTTATCGATTTTGCATAACAGGTTTCTATTCAATTTTTAATTCCTTCGTTTCTGCTTCCTTATTTTCTCAGTGCTTTTTATTCTTTGGATGAAGCATGTACAAATTGAAACATTGTTTATTTGTGTATAGCCACTCCTCAAATATAATTTTGTAATCTTTTGTTTACCCCGTTAATATTTGTTAAGAGCTAAAAAGATTTTGTGCAACAATTCCGTACAGAATTTTAGTTTAATTACAAATATGATTACAAAATGTATATAACAACTCCAAAACGTATTTAAAGTAGGTATTACAAACACGATTAAAATTCGAACTGGTTATATAAGAAGTTACATCGTATGTACAGCTGATATATTTTGATTAAAAAAGAATGTTTTAATCATATATTCGTATTATTTCAGCAATAAAAATTCAAATTAATCTTGCTCTTTGTACAAACTAATAAATACTCGATAAAACATAATGAAATCTAAAAATAAATATATTCAAATATAAAATCATCTTAATTCTTTTCTTGTAATTAATTGCAGATTTATTTACACATAATAAAATGAGTTATCATTTTATGATGCTGATACCAGCTGTAAATCATGTACCTACTTTCATATCAATCCCATAAAATGCAACAACAAATTATTAAAAAAGATAATTTTCTGCCTCAGGTCAATAACTCCAAACGAGATAAACACACCTCTCTGAATGAGTTTCATCGGAATTGATAAGAACTTTAAGATTAACTTAATAATTTTATTATTCGATATAAACATAATTTTCATTAAGAGATAATTGGACTAATAATTTAAGAGGGCGTCATAATAAATTTCTTCGAGTGTCTGGAGTGTTATAGTTTAAGTAACCTCGGTTTATCATCCTTATTACTATTTATCCTCAGCAAGTACTTTTATAGGAATTGTATTTATGTGTTTATAATCAGAATGTACTAACAGCTGTTATGTTCTATAATTTGTTTTATTGTCAACATTTTGAGCCATTGTTCGATTCGTTTATGTCGGTTTGAATTGAATTAGTTGATGTGGCAGACACTAAAAAAAATTTATTTTTTGTGATTTATATATGAAGTGGTCTATATTTATCATTTGCTGTTGAAATGTTTTGCTTTATGACAGGGAAGTTAAATAGCCGGTGAGTGGTGATCTATCAAATGAAGAGTTTAAAAAAATTTAGGCTTCCAAAGATAAAATATGTTTCATGAGTAAGAATCTATACAGGGTGTTGTAAAAGTCGGGAAACTATCGAATATCTCAAAAGTAAAGCATTTTAGAAAAAAAAAAGTTTTAGATAAAAGTTGTATGGTTAATTTATATTGCTGGAAACCCACTGTTCCAGAAATATATTGACGAAAATACTAAAAAAGTCAAAAATCTCGGTGAATTTTGGCTTCTTCAAGTATGTACTATCAAAAGCAGCCGAGGTCGAAATTTTGGATTTATTTTGAGGCATTGAACGACCATATAGAATATATTAAAAAGTCACAACTACCTCGGTTTATGTAATCGACTATACTACGAATATCAATTATATAAGTATATTTCTAACTGAACATTTTAATAAAAGTTGGATGAACTTAATGAACATGTTTGGGTATGCAATAAGGAAGTATATTCTTCTTAAAAAGGTGTGTTTATCGATTATAGGAAGCTTCGAACATGCAAGGTGTGGGTGCTATACAAGTGTGAGGAATACACACATAAAATGTGTTTTCCCACTGCACTTACACTTTTCACAACGAAATTATCGATCCTGGCGGCGACCAGCTTAGTCACGTCTTGCGAAAGTCCGAAGGAAAACAAGAAGAGGCGACGCATTGACTGGATTACATTAATTCTCCGCAATTTTCATGCATTTCAAACGATAAATAATTAAAGAGCTCGATAATTGATTGTGAATGGTTTGATCGGATTCTTCGTTAAAGAAATGTCCTGTTTACATTTCAGGTCAGTAACTTCATTAATAGCTCCCAGCCATTAGCACATTTAGTAATCCAATCTATTTCGAACTCATGCCAAGTAGCCACTTAATGCAATTACCTATATGCATTCTTAATAGTTGTGTTTATACAGCTTGAATATTGTAAAGGAATTGATTTCATTCAATACGTTATGATAATATTCCGTTCTAAAAATAAAAGAAAGGAACAGTTTTCATAAAAGCTTTACCAGAAATCTTGTTAAAAATTGTAAGAATATGTATAAATTTTAAGTATTAAATTAAAGTTTAAAAATATCCAATTTCGATGAGACCCGAAACTCACCAACTTCTTAAAAAAAACCTTTAAGCAAAAAAATGTGAAGAAAAATGTGATTGGTTAAATTAAAATATTTAAAAAATAGAAAAACAACTTCCCTTCAATTATTTCAACATTTTTACAATTTATCATCTGCTCATTAGCATTTTTAACTTTTCTTAAAACTTTCTTTCCAAATTTTTATTTTTTCAATTTTCCTTCCCAATTTTTCTGAACTTTTTCCTGACAAATTTCACTTTTTTTACATTTTTAACTTTTGCTCTATTTTTTTTAAATTTTTTATTTATAATTTAAAAATTCGATAAAAAATACTGAAAAATCTAAAAAAGAAAACTAATTTTGGAGGTATTAAAAAATAACAAAAAATTCGAACAGTCGAAACATCAGAAAAATTAAATTAAAATCTAATAGTTTCAATATAAAACGAAATTGTAAAGCAGGATTTTTTTATAGTAAAAAGTTATATCTCATTTTAAATGAAAATATATTTTTATATTTCCTAAAATTTTCCATTTGGAATGAGATTGAAGGTCAGCAGTACATTCAGTTATTGCCCTTATCATACACTCACAGCAGATTAAATATTTTCATTCCTGAAACATATAAATGGACATCTTGTCTTCCAACCATTAATTCTTCATAGCCGCACATAAAAAATCACTTTCAATCATTTAACTGAGTCATAAAATATTAACTGATAGGTCCATTTAATAAACGTTCTCTGTACCTTATGACTTCTCAGAACTGTAAATGTGTTAATTTAATTTTGCGGTTTAAAATTCGACTCTTTTAGCACACAAAGGATGTGTGTAGTATAATGGGTGAACAACTGGTCATTAAAACAACCTTTGAATATTTATCAGATGACAATAACCATCCGCAACGGAAGTACCTGCACACACATAATAATACAAGCGCCGTTTATGAAATTTTATAATAATATTGTCGTAATGAAAACGACCAGTCGATTTCACTTGTAATATTATGCATTTAACCTTTTCCATTTCTGCATTTAGATTTCACCATCAGATATAAATTTTAAAGCGCTATTATTAAATTAATGGATTTAGGGATGAGCATACTCCGTTCATGCGAAATCTGTGGGAATCTCTAAATAAACTAGAGGAAGTGATGTTAAGTTTTCTTATTTCTGTCTGGATCCATCTGTATACAAAAATCTAGACTGTTTCCGTACTTACTGGTAACATGAACTCGTGTAATTACTAAAACTTTTATTTTATATTATAAGTACCTCTAGATTGAAATATAAAAATACAAGAAGATCAAAAATTGAAAAGTTGGCGTTTTATTCAATGTATCTTTAAGCTTTTATATTTTCTAGTTTTTCTTAATTAAATGAGAAAAATAATAAAAATTGCTAACAAATTAATTTTACTCTTAAAGAAGCGTTTTTGAGTTCTTCGGTTTTCATCATTTTCCCATTCTTCCAATTTTGAGGTATTTTTTAATAATTACAAAATTCTGGCCAATGGTGATCTTTCTCAAATTTCAATAAAAAATAATAAAAACTCCTATTCTACCTTGTTTGCGCTTTTATCTATTTTTCTTTATTATTTTTTCAGCATTTTTGTCAGTTATATGTATTTGTAAAATTGGATACAAAGAAGAAACAATGATTTTTTTAATCGGTTCGATAGTTTCAGAAATTGCCTGTAACAAACAGACAATTTTTACTTCGCTGTTACATTAATATGGAAGATTTCATTCAATTCTTTTTGTATTACAATGAGGAGGATATTTATTATCTCCACGTGGTTGAATTTACTTTCCAGAAGATTAATATTATTTGAATCTAACTTTTAACTGGCTCTAGGTTTGATTAATGTATGTGACTTCTAAAAATAGTCAAGTCGGTCTCTTTTTCATACTGGAATTAATTACAAGACTTTATCTGTTGTAAAGGCCACACATCGTGCTAAACGATATTTTATAAAAAAAGAAATTTAGATGAATCTATGGATTGATACTGTATTTACAACCCAGACAGACCACATTTGTGTTTATGTGACAAATGTAAATGTACATGTACATCCGGTAATTTCTTTTGGTTTTATAAATATTGCAAATCGTTAAAAGTTTGAAAGCTTCCTGCACATTTCTTCTTCATTACCATCATTTATTATTTATATCCGTATGATTAAAAGGAGACATGTAAATTTAACCACACTTTTTTTGTATTGTTGCAAGTCATTTAAATCGTGCCTCATCATTTCCCAGAATATTTAATTTGGTGAAGTAATTTGATTGAAATTATTTTTAAAATGTTCAGCCACAAAATGAATGGAACAATACATAATAATAAATTGAATGGATACGTGTTTACGCTTTTGCTTGGAAGAATAATTGTTTTGATATAAAGAGGAAGGATATATCAATTTTAGTTTGATGTTTTAAATAAAAGAGAAAAACGTGGAGAGTTTTAAAATAAAATAGGTACATAAACAAGATGAATGTAAACAACTAAAAATCGTGTTTAATTGATTTTTGCCATTTCTCAACTATATTTAAGGTTTTCATTGCGTTTCTGTGTTTAAATATAGAAAGTTTTAAAATTTTGCATTAAGATGCATTTCGAATGGAGCATCAAAAAACAAAGTAAAGAAAGGTTCTTCTTTTTTACATTTCTTCTATAAATTTTTCAAGTTTTCTTATATTTTCTAATTATCATTCATTTTTTTTTTCAAAGATCGAAAAGAATTTTTTTTAAAATTTTCTAAATTTCCATTGCGCTAGTTTCCTAATTTAACTAAAATTAACAAGTGGCTGCAACCCATCAGATGAAGATTATTTCAGTATCCGAGTTGATAAACTGCAATGAGGATTGAAAGAATCCTCTCCAGTGCTGTGTGGGTTCCAAAGGAATTTATTTTGCGGGAAACAAAATTAAATTGTAATTTCAAATTTCCAAATAAAAAAAAAATTGAACCTGTGTCTTTAGTGCATTGTTGAAGATTTAGTTATTAATGATTCAAATCAATTTCACCCGGATATCTAATTGACTCTATTATTTTTTATCCAATTAGTCATAGATAGATCTAATAAGTGAACCCACATAACTGATGCTACCAGTGACATCATCTTACCTACAATTGCTCCAATTAATGATGCGTTAAAGGACATTTCCTGAAATCTCTTATTTTGTGAAAACATAAACCTTCCAATTCCAAGCATAATCATTGCCTTATTTAGCTTAGTGCTAGAAACCCAAGATGTAATGTATTCCCAAAACGAGACTTACAGGTAATGCGATTCGCCATGCAACGCACAATTGCATTCAATTAAAGATTATAGTAATTTAATACATGAACTTAATTAAAATCAGTGTAATTCAATAAAACCTTGGACATTTATGAAATTGTAGACGGGTTTATAGTATTTTTGTGAATTGAGTTGAATGTAATTGAAAACGCGCTATAAGTGCAATAACTCGATGCGAACCTATTTGACCACATCTGGCAGTGACCATGATTATAAAAGTGGTTTAATAGAATGATTAGCTATTTTAGAAGTGAGTAAATACATTCAGTTTGCAAATTTTACGGCCATGTTTTTACTGCAGAAATAAATTGAATTGAATTAGAATGACAGTGAATTTCAAAATGTTAAAGATTTACAAGAGAATTTATTTATTTAATAAACTGAACTGTTTTGGAGCTTTTTGTATCTACAAAATGAGAAGAGTTGCTACTTTTGGAAAAAAAATCTGATAAATTCTTAGAACAAAAATGACGTCTGCTAGAGTTTATACCACCAATTTAATTAGACTATGAGAAATATAAGAATAATATAAAAGTTGATACACTTGAAGAAGGGAAAAACAGATGAAAAAATGGAAATGTTTAGTCTTTTCAGTTCGTTAGAATGAAGTAAAATAAAATATTTAAACATTTAATTCCATTAATCTTGTAAATAATATTTATAGGCCAAATCGATAAGTTTATTATTATTATTTCGTTAGAAGGCGCCAACCGCTCCCTCTACCTCCTCATCGGACAATTCTATTATTTAATGTTCGTTCATATAATTTTATCGATTAAAAATTATGTATTGATAGTTCAGAAATATTTATTGTAATATCTTCCATAAAGATAACAAAATTGGAACGAAAAAAATTTAAAGGAAGTTTAAACAATAAATTATTGTTATTTTCAAGTAAATTAAGGCATAAAAAACATAAATATGTTTCTAATCTTTTAAATGTGTTAAATAAAAAAATAATTGTACAAATTTTATCTTTGGGATTTAAACCATGGCAGTCATCACATAATCTTTCCCTCCTATCTTAAAACAAGCTGTCAAATTAGGAGATAAATTCCATACAACTCAGAAACTGGACATCAAGATCCCAATCGCAAATTAATTTCTCGGAGCACAATTCAATTTATTGAGGAATTAATATATTATTTCAAAAACAATTTTCATGTACGAGTACACACAATTTAATTAAATGTATTACAGTTGAACGTCCTTGATGTCTTTGTTGTGGTGAACGCATTGAACGAGATTGTTGTATTAATAATCGCTCGAATGATGACAGATTAATATCGCTTGTAATAATTTTTCCTTTGGATTCTCACAAAGGTTTCATTTTTTGTTGAGATAGATATTGCAAAAGGTTGCAAGGACACCAGCAAGCTGAAGCAATTTAGGGTGTGGTAGGAAATGTTAAGACCACCCCAGTTGATACCCCTCTTAATATTAACAGATTAATAATAGGAAACATCTTTTGTGATAATAAAACCAACAAATCAATAAGTTTTAGTTTTTCGTAGAAAAATTATGTAAAATATAGCAAACCAATGGAAAATGTTATATTAAGAATGTGCAGAATTTTCCGATTTTACAAGAAATTTACTAAAAATTTGAAAATTTAAAGAAAATAACTCAATATCTTAAAAAGTCAGAAATTAAAAATCTGTTTAAAAAATTCCAAAATTCTCCCGAGCTATTTTCCTAACTTCTAAAATCGTGCAAATAAAAATAAAAAATTTAGTAATTGACGAATATAAAAAATAAAAAATTAAACCGAGGAAAAGTAAAAAAACTTAATAGTGTATTACAGAACGAGATTTGTAGAAAGCATTTTACCTCAGAGTAGAAATGTTGCACGCGAGACAACTAGTCTGCAATTCTACGAGTGTGTATTACTTTACAAATCAAGTTGCGTACTATAATTTTTCTATGATAACATGCACATTCTTCACAAACACACAAATAGATCCATCAAACTATTTCCTAATAAACCGAACGGAAATCTATTCAAAAAATATCAACTCTAAAAAAATTATTTTAATTAAAATAATCATGGAATAATTTATAGCTTTACCGTACAATATGTGTAATTTTCTCAAATTCATTTCAAGTACCTATCTGTGATAGATGAAACCGCCCCCTGGTTTGTTATAAAGGAACTAAACTGGTTCTTTATATATAGACGCTGTTTACTACAACACAATTCGAAATAAGAAAATAAAGTAATCGTAGCCCTTCATAAACAAACAGAGTTTGTACTTGATTAAATTATTTATTTTTCGTGTTAGTGCATCAGCAGATGATTTTGTTGTATGAGATCGTGTTCATGCCGTAAATAGAAATAAAAAATAAAAATAATCCAGTGAAGGCGAAGGTTTTATTTCATCTAATAATACACCACATCAGTACCAGAAAAAAACAAAGAAAACAACCGGCTTGAAATCAAAATTATTACTTGCACTTCTCTTTGTTTTTATTCCGCGTTTATTTCTGAATGCCGCATATGTAAGATTCATTGCCATTTCTGACCCTCGATCTTTTTAAAGTTTTGCCTACAATATTTTCATCAAATACTTCTTCAATCTTAATTTTTTTTAATATTAAAAAATGTTAAAAAATTCTGCAAAAATAATTCAATTTATATGAAATGAAAACATTATATGTAGTTTATTGATTAAATTTAAATTTCTGAGAAGTAATTAACTTTTTATGCAATTACACTGAATAAACAAGTTGTAGTTTCAATTTAAAAGTGTTTCCATGTTTCACAATTCTTATATTACAAATATTTCGAAATATTCGATTGGATAAACTTTACATGTCACAATGATCAATATTCTTTGATATTTATACTTTCAAATAATTTATTTTAAATCACTCAATTATACTGGGAGAGGTTGGTTAATGACCTAAATTCACGATCTTATTAAAAAATTAATAAACAAGAAATTGATATTGATTTTTCTATTTTTATTCTTTTACATATTAAATGATTCTAGGAAGACTTATCGGTGAAAAGTCTTTTTTTTTTTAATAATTTCACCGTGTGTTGTTATAAAAATAAAGAATGAATATGAAATATTTAAATTGGTTAGTTTTTATTTCTTTCATGTAATAAAACATCAAATGTCAATATGACAGAGCGATAGAGTTTAGAGCTTAAATTTTGGTAATCGTCATATTTGATGATGCCGAAAATGTATATAAAATTTCAAGTCAATTCATTTCATTCATTAAGAATACCTCTCTAACAAATTTACAAATAATTTGTTCTGTCGGAGACAGCAGACTTTGATAAAATAATATAATCAAGTTCGTTAAAAAAAGTACAATTCAAACGTCTATAGGTTATCTAATAAGTTCACAATCGTAATCCAAACACAATTTATTTAAATAATTACTTTTTATGAATGATTCTTTAATAAAAATATTATCAGTAAATTACTTCATGAGTTAATCAAATTTTCTTACAGTTTTAAGAATTTCTAATTAACTTCTGCTGCATTTCCTCAAGTAATAAAATAATTTTATGAAAGTCCATGCACGCGTATATTCTTATCTATTTTATAGTGCGTGGTAGACGGTAGTGCACCAAAAAAAATTACTGATAAGTTACAGGAAGTGTAGTAGATATTTCTCTACATAAATAGTAATGAAGTTTAAAATCGTATAATAAAAAAAGAAAATTCTCTTTAATAGCAATAAAATTATATAATAAAGTCTTAGTGAAAATGCCCTGTCACTGTCATTAAAATTATCAGGAAATTGTAGAATTCTTGGTGGGCTTAATATATTTTACATAATGTGGCATTTAAGATTCTAAATTTATTGAGCAATTTTCCTCTTTTGCAAAGAAGATAAAAAGGAATTATTTTAAAACATACAGGATTGCTAAAATTATCTCTGAGCTCTCCTTGATGTGTCGTTGAAAACCTCTCCCGAAATCATTCTTGGCTAACATCATTTCCAATTTCCAACAACATCGGCCACTACAAACCAATGTCCCTCTTTACGATGGCGATGGCTTGTATTTGTCCAATTTGGGTTATTGTGATGAGGAGCCTTAAAATCACTAGGTGTACACAACCAAAGTTTGCAGTAGCGAGGTGGCGTTTCCACTCAATCCTGCTCCTCAGCTTGACCCATCTATTTATTAGCCAACGTGTGATGTATTGCAAAGTCAACCTGTTCATAGTGACCATCGCAGCAGCCAATGTACATATTGGCAAAACTTGCGCCATCTTGAATAGGGATCAATGTATAGTAAGATTTTTCCGATATTTTATTTTCAATTTCATCTTTGAAACTTATATTTTGAATTTTGGATTTTCTATAGAAATAGCCATTTTTAATTTTTCAAAATTTCCAAATTTTTTTAATTCCTATTTTTAAATATTTCATTTCATTGGATATTTGATGATTTTGAATAATTATTACAAATGCTTTTAGTAGAAACGTTGCGTAAATTTTTTCGTTTATTTTTAACCAAACTGTTAAATAAGTAGGTAATAGAGTTACATATTATTACAAAGTTCATTATCAAAATAGTTTAAAAATTTATATCAGTGTGGTTAACCTTCATATTATTTATCTTAAGATTTAAAAAGAACGTTTTAGAAAATATTTATAGTTATTTTAACTATTTTATAATAAAAACACAACAAAAATAAAATTCAACGAAATGATAATTTTTCTAAAGAAAATTCTATTATGACGATGTATTCCCATACCCTTGATTATTGAAATCAATAACCGCATTTCAATTCAAGTGATAATTGCACTATTGTTGCGATGCCATCAAGGATTATTAAAGCAAATTATTGTTTCGCACCTTTTGCTGCAAATCCAACAACATTCAAAAACATTTTTGTGTTTCATTTTCAAGGTCCTTCTTTATTTTGTTGCAGTGATGCAGCGAAATGATTAGTTTGAATACATAAAATGGCTATTGGGATTAAATTAACTTGGAAATGAATTTTTGCAGGAAAACCGGTGGCTTTTGTTTTCTGCGGTGGATTAACAAAGCGTTCATGACATAATCATCTGGTATGATTAAGTGACCAGCAGGATTTGATGAATATATAAATGAGAAAGGGTTTACGTGTCTTATAAGAAGAAAAACCAATTAATTTTTCAATATTTTTCATGTATATAATTTGCTGACCAATATAATAATTAAAACTAATTATAAAATTAGAAAAATGTTAACCAAAGAAAATGTAATAGGTAATTGTACCTCCACTAAGATCAACCACTACAAACCAATGTCATGAAGTAGGACCTTTAAAAAAAATTCTTTAGATCATTTTTCTTTTTACATCCTCCATTTCTTATTATTATTGTCAACATAGTATTTTATTATATTTTTTAATAAAAACGAATCAATTTTCCCACCTAATAATATTTACATACCAACAGATAATATAAAACAGGTATATTCATTTTAATTTTATGTTAGATACCTCAAGTAGGTAAATATTATTCCAGATAACAATTTCTTGACAAAGTTAACAAACCGTGCTCTTTGTCAGAAATGCAAGTTGCGACCAATATTTACGAGATGTTAATTTTCGTGATTCTCTCTTGGATCAAGGACATTAAATTATTCTCCATGTCAAACCGAACAAGTTTATTCCATTGAATAAATAACATTCATATAACGAAACTTTAATGGCGATATTATAGCTACTGTAGTTGCCTTGTCTTGTTCCTAATTGATTGCACAGAAAAAAATGCAATTCCGCGCTTTAAAAGCAATTGACATCTCTTACAATCAAGGCCAGAAAATGATTCTCTAGAAATGAAGCTCCACTTCAATTTAAAAACAATAATTACTTTACTTCTTTCTTTTTATGGTTTTGTGAATGTATAGTTGCATCTCGGATATAAATCATTTCCAGTTTTTTTTTTCTGTGTAGTTAATTTATCTAAGTTTTGTAGTTCAGTTTGAACAAAATTGCTTTATGCGGTTATCTGGAGCCGTTCAAACCGCAAAATTTTTATTTGAGATACGTTAAAATAAAAAAGGGAAGAAATAAAATAATGTGTTTGGTTGTAAAATTAATATGATATTGTGTGGCAGTGAAAATGAAAATTTTATTATCTCTCCATACTATTTCCAGTACCAGTAAAATCGGTTCAATGTCTTCATAAAAGATAAATCGCGAAGAAATACTGAAATAACTTTGTGTTTAAAAGTTTTATTATTTGAGGTAGTAGTACTTCCGGGAAGAGTTCAAATTGTGTCTTTTCACGAACTTGAAAACTTCTTATATGAAATCAAAACGTCCGCGTGTGTGTACGTATGTGGACTCTTATCTTTAGATATTTTTGATTTTTTCTAACATTTTTGACATTTAAACATTTTTTTTTAATATCTGCATTTCCTAAATAAATTGAAGCAAATTTAATGCAAAAAAGTTGGCATTCAGATAAAAACTTAATATTTAATATTTAGGTATTTTTAAACAATTTTGGTCATTTTGATAATTATGAACATTCTTTTACATTTAACATTCTCACATTTTGTTTTCTTTTTGAAATTGACATTATGCTTTTTGGAATGTTATTTAATACATATTTTGAATGATATTTAATATTTTGATAAATATTAAATATTTTTAACATTTATTTTTAACTGTTGTTATTTTGATATTTGATTGAACTTCCGCTACTTTTTAAATTTTTGCTTCTTTCGCTCACAAAATTGACACGCACCAACTTTTGTTTTAAATTTCGTTCTGGCAATGCTCTTTAGTTTTAATTGAAGAATATAAATCCGTTTAGGATTAAAATTTAGGTCTTCCGAAAGTGTGTACCAATTTAAGTCGATCATCCGGTGTGTGAGTCATTCACTTTTTGCCGGCGGAATTAATTAAAAGTCAATGCCGAATTTAGGACGATGAACTTTTCGACATTCACGCCATCCATAATAAATACCTATTGTAATAACGTAGCAGCATGTGCTACGAGCACGTCTATTTTTAGGATACACTATCTTTCATTTTTACGCGCGAGTCGTCCTTTTTATCAATGAAAAAATAATAATAATAATTAACGATTTAATATATTTGTAACATTGTAAACAAGGGTTTAATTTATAAAAAAAATTGGGAATGTATTATCTGTTATCCTAGTTGCTTGTTAAAATTTAATTAGTAACCTTGAAACTTTATTAACCGTTTCATGAGATGATTATTTTTAAATTTATCATTTGTAAAATTGAGTTTCTTAAACGATATTTTATGTTAATAGATATGTCTTTGATGTTTAATAACAAAAATTGAAAAGGATGACGGTTCTTTTGCACCTAAATCTATTAAAATTTATGTCCAAGCAAATTATTATTGTAGGTACTTCCAAATTTTACTGATTTCCCATGAATTCGGAGATGTTGTAGGGTTAAAAATACATTTTCATTAAATATTTCCATTAATATTTATAAAACCTTATGCCTAACCTAAAAACACTAATAGTATTTTATACAATAAATGGCATAACGAAAAATTTTAAAACGCTCGTGCAAGTTTAGAAAACGAGCACCAGTAATTTTATTCAAGTAAGCGGTGTTTTATCCACAGAATCACTTATAAATTGCATTTAAGATTAATTGTGATACAGAACAATACCTTATTTGAGATCTCCTAGATGATTTATCATCAAATAAAAGTCCGTATCTTTTGACACAATATCAATCTGACTGAATCTGACATTGACAACTACGTTGAATAAATTTAATACCAAGATGGTAACGTAAAAGTTTGTGTGCCATAATGAGGCTATTAAGAAACCCATTTAAGTTTCATAATGAGTTTCTTTTGATTTCAAAGTAGAAATAAACTATGAATGACTATGTCATTATCATTTGATAATTAATTATGTTAGCCAAAAACAGATAAGAAAATATAATT
This sequence comes from Coproporus ventriculus, assembly GCA_027574865.2. Taxonomy (NCBI): domain Eukaryota; kingdom Metazoa; phylum Arthropoda; class Insecta; order Coleoptera; family Staphylinidae; genus Coproporus; species Coproporus ventriculus. The sequence continues at coordinate 139,352 of JAODAH020011861.1, read as the reverse complement.
TCCATTAATTAAAGAATAGACAAGAAATTGAACCCTAAAATGATCACCACGCAATTATTCCATCCTATATATAATTTTAATAACTCCATAAAGTAAATAGGGTTAATGTGTATCACATAAACCAATTCTGAAACTTTATGATCATTAATAAAATGAAAATAAAAAGAAATGTGGTGGAAGTATTGTTGTGATAGGGCCTAATTACATGTTGAAATATGGATGATTCACTATTATAAAGTTCTTCTGGAGGAACATATGTTTATGGTGCTTGCATGTGGGTGGATGTAAATATTAGGGTAACATGCATTGAATGGAAAAAGAGGCCTTTGTGGTAGGGCGGCAAGGTGCTCCTTTATGGACGATTAATTTTATGGCGTGCGCTCAAATTTATCACCACCGGTTCAACTCGATTCTTCTATTCCATATCTAATGAACTTAATATGTTGCTGTGTTATGTCTGCGAAACCAAAATATAAATAAAGCCATTAAAATAACATTTTATGAGGGTTGATTGTGTTGTTGAACTTTACAAAATTTAATACAATTCGTTTTAAAATTGTTTAATTTCTGATTTAATTAAAGGAACTGGTTGAGGTTTATATTTTTGTGCAAATGGCAAGGGATGCGCGATATACGTCGAGATCTTATATGGTCCTGTGACAAGTCAAAGTACTATTTATGTTGTTTCAACAATGGCGGGCCGTTGTACTGTCCATCCGTGCTTTTATTTATAACTGACCCACCTAGGACTCATTTAAATGCATTGTGTGTTATGTGAAGGAATTTGTATTTATGCAATCGGTGCAACAGGATTTTCGTAATTGAAGATTAAATTGTTGACAATTGCAATAGAGAAAGGCGGATGGATAATTGAATTATAATTTTCAGAATGTACGTGAGCTGATGTGGCAATGAGATTTATTGATTAGATAATTATATTGTGCATATTTTTTTATGAATTGTTCGAAATGTAAATATCAAATAAATACATATAGGTATAAATAAATAAAAGAAATAAAGAACAAAATTAGTTTATTTTTGTATATAAGACACTCTTTTTCTTTTTTCTAAACCAAAACGGGTTTCATAATAGCTTCATTATGACACCCGACTTTTTACGTTTCGGTATTGATACTAAATTCATTCAACACAATTGTCTCTATCAGATTTATTCAGAATAATATTGTGTCAAATGAGACAGACATTTATTTCATGATTAATTATCGGGTAGATCCTAAATAAGGTAATAAGGTATTATTCTGCATTAAACTTCATCTTAATTGCAATTTACAAGTGATTGTGTGAAAAACAACATTTAATTGTATAAAATTTTTGCTGTGTAATATATGTACATAACCTATTTGAATTGTTTTGAATTTAACATCGCGCTAAAATCAACAAAAAATTTAATTTTAAATAAATTATTTATTTAAATAAATATGGGCAAAGTAGAAAAAATATCATATACAATTCATGCATAACGAATTTTAAGGGGCACTTATGCTTTAGAAAATCGCGCCGGGTGTGCCTTAAAATTTTTCGTTATACAATTTACTGCATAAAATACTATTAAAGAACTGTTAAATATTAATACAACTTTAGCATAGAACACTTTTATAACACTAACTAAAAACTAACTTCTTATCACAAGAAGTGCATGTTTTTGTATCACCTTAGCCATAATTTATTATTATCTTGCGGAAGTAGAAAGAAATGCACTTAGCTACAATAAAATAACAGTATTATCTTAACATGCATATATTCAAAATCCAATGCATTTGGAAATTAAATATAGTATAAATTAATGTTTAATAAACTTGCTTGAATATTGAAATTTTTAAGTGTTTAAAATATTTAAAAGGTTTTAAACTATTACTCAATACATTAAATTATAACTGAAAATTAATCATCAATTGAAAGATATATGTGGAGAATTTAATTAAAGTTTAGAGAATGTTAGTTTTGCTTCAAAATGAAACTGAAAAATACTGCCACGGACAGTGAACAACAAAAAAAATCTGACTTCTTCAATAAAATGAAGGAAATCGACAGTACAATAGCTTGAAATCGGCTCTAAAATGCTACTTTACTGTCAATTTAGTTTATTGTTGGTTGCATAACTTAAATTAGAAGCAGACGCCAGAGATTGTGTTTAATCATCTCTAATTTGAAAACAAAAAATTAGGAGACATTGTAAAAGTAAAACAGGGTAAATTAGAATAGCCGTATATACTAAGAATAATAAATAAAATAAAAATTATGAATAAAACTGTATGAAACAATAAAGTTAAAATTTGTAAAATTCCAAAACATCAGAGTTTCAACCCTATTTAATAATGAATAAATATTGAATATTAGTTAGCTCCTTTTTTGTGCTTTATCAACAATTTAATAAATACACACAGCTAATCAGTAATAAATTAATTAAATATTGTTAATATGTAGTTTGATTTATCAATCCATAAACTACCGCTTGAAATAATCCCTGCATTTATGGGGATGATTAACAAAACAAAATTCTCCGAATTTGATACGATATAATGATACAAATTTTGCTATTGACTACACATATTGTAAACATCATTAATTAATCCGCTGGTAGAATACGCTCTGCTAGCATAATTAGTTACAAAACTAATCATGTACTTTATCGAAGAAATAGTTTGAAATCTATTGAATAGTAATATGAATAGGATATGCAATAAACACAACTTCGATTGATAAATATGTAATTATACATATAAAGTATATAACTAACTAATTAATGGTCAAATTTAATACAGCGAATTATATTTATTCTTCCTCTTCTTTAAGTAGCATCTCTTTTCGTGAGATGAGTTCTTTACGTTCTGTTACGCTGCCATGAATTTCTGCACCTACCTATGTTTTGTTTGCCTACTATTTTCCCCTGCATGATCATCTCGAACAATTCGTATCTTTCTCCCAATGTTATATATTGTAATTTTTTATTTTCACTGCTTCAAATATTATAAAATTTTTACAAAATAGTTTAATGCAATTTTTGTGTACTAATATAAGTTACCGCTTAATTTTAGTGCCAACGTATACAAAAATCTATTAACAGCCTACAAACCGTGCAACGTAGATTTATCTCTACCTTTAAAATTGCATACCTATAATTCTTTTAAAATGATCAATAAATATCTGATTCATTCCTGTCTCGATTGGAATTTTATTCTTCTTAGTAAATAAGTCGGTGATAAATAAGAAGCTTCTTTTATAAATTCTCATCATTTGATAATGTTCCTTGATTAATCATCATTTTAATACAAAATCTAGATTTAATATTTTAATCTTCAAATCATATCCGATGAGTTAGAAATCATTCATTTTCTTTTAATATATAAATATAAAATTAATAAACTCAACAATCAATTTAATTATAGATTCTATAAATCAGGTGTATTACTTATAAATATCTATACTGCCCACTTAAAATATAATATGCAGGTAAACATGACATGAAGTAATGATAGTTTTGAGTTAAGACCCAAATGAATAGTATGTGGGCCGCTTGTGAATTCCTATTAGACATCGGGCTTTTCTTGATATATCGATGGTATCCGGAGAGTATTGCATTCAATAAATTGTTAGATATAGAGCACAATCCTGCTTGATGTATTTATGTAATGTCCTAGTGGATCAAGATCAGTGTAACTATCCCTATCCTATTACTTGTGCCTTGTATAAAACAATCAATTCGATCAAGATGAGAATAAGTTAAATGTTTATGAATGAATTTTACGGTTGGTTGCATACATAAAATGCAATTTTAAACATATGTCGAGATACAGTTAATTAATCTGAAAAGGAGCATAAATTAATTAATGGCCGGGTGCATTTCAACGTGGCGGAAAGTGTCCAATGAAAAATAGTTTGTCGTAAGTCTTATGAAATGAAGGAAATTTTCCTGCTATTTGTTTTTCCTGATGGGAAATCTTGTTTGGGCTCTTAAAAATATCTCTGGATAACATGTATGTGGCTACATAACGAATGTTCAGTAGACTGAAAAAAAGGAGTTATTTAGAGACGTCGACTTCTTTACACTTTAATTCGGATTTATGTTTCCTTTGAATTCACATTTTTTTCGACTATATAAAGATACGTGTTATTCTGTCCTTAACTATTCTGCTAATTGGGTGATTGATTGTTATTGCAAATTATATACGTAAATGTGGTGCAGATATTTTGTTACGAAAGAGATATTTATGGTTGTCGTATTTTACATAAGAAAATTTCGCAGCTTAAACTAACAAATGTTATTACTACACTTCATTTTGCACGAGATAAATTGTTAAATAATAGTTATTAAAAAATAGCATCGACAATTATTAAAATTGTATTTAGTATGATCATTCAATTAAAGTCTATATGATAAAAACAAAAACAAAATACTAATTATGTTTATATACTTTATGCCAATATGCTTTCTTATACAACTAAAGAAATAATAAGGTAAATTTTTGATATGATAAAGTATTTCCATAAGCGGTTTTTCCATTTAAAATCTATGGAAATTTCCTTTCTAAATCGGAAGTGAATCCTTCCTTTCTAACAAAATAAACAAAAAACTTTCCAGATTGATAAATCTTTTACGTTTATTACTTTTTGGAAACGTTATCGGTTTGTGGTTTACAATTTTAGTTTAATCATATTGCGTATAGTTCACTACCTCATTTACTTCCTCTTTTTGTTTTAATCCATTTAATTGGAAACTTAATTGAATCATTAGTTTCTACATTTGAAACTGAAATTAGTTTCCTTTCAGGAAATAATTTTCTACAACTTTATCTTGATATGTATCATGTTTCTTATTTTGCATAGATATAGAAATATATAAACACAACATGCAATATGCATTGTTATTATTATAATGTATAAAAAATTAATTGACTATAAATATTTATGTTTTGTATATTAAATTAAGATTAATCTATATTTATAAGTATTATTTTTTATTAAAATTGGGAAATATGAAAATAAGGTGAAAGGAAGGTTAATATTAGAAAATTAAGTTCGATAGTTGAAGAGTTGATTATTGTAAATGTGAAACAGAAGTTTTAAAAAAGATAAAAACTAAAAAATGTTTGGAAAAATATAAAGAAAGTTATAGAATACTTGACAAAACTTGAGAAGAAAATCAAAAATATTTGTTGAGAAGTCAAAAAAACAAAAAAGTTGAAAAAGAAAGAAAATTGAACGATAAAAATAAAATTTCAGAATACTTTTACAAAATAAGTACCTGTTAAAAATGGGATATTCACTATTTTGCTATATATATATTTGTATGTGAAATTTTGAAATAAATGAATCATCGCGTATCCAACGCACCATGAAATTATTAGATAATTTCAAAAAAAGATCCCTCAATGTAATAGGTGCTTGGTCTGGTTTGAGTGGGTGCGTGCTCAAGAGGGTGTCCCGACCCCCAGTTCGTATATTATCAACCCCTGTCACTATTTATACAGCTACGTTGACATTACCCATACACCCGTTGATAGATATTTCAAATCTTTTGCTAATAATATAAAGTGGTAAGTTATTTACAGCGAAATACACCCTCATTTATTAAAAAATAACCCAAAATACTAATTTTTAAAAATAGATAGTCGGCCAAATATTGATCAAAGAGATTAATCAGATGCAAGTCAACAAACTATTTAGAATAAGCTGTGAATAAAATAGAGGCGCATCGTGCGTACAATGCTCGTGTATACATTACAGTTCTATTTATATTTTAATTCATAATAATTCAATCTGTCTTCTGATGTTGAAAAGATATGAATAAAGTATTTATTCATAAGGCTAGAGTCAATCTGCTTAGGGTTTAACTAACGTTTATTATCTTGATAAGTATACAGCGTATAATTATGCAAATATCCTTTGCTACTTACAAAAGGAGAAGTCCCCTTATTTATAAATTTAGATACATATAAGGTTTACGATTACATAATTATGCAGAATTATGCAATCGAATTTATTCCGTACATACAGAATAATGTAAAATTCAAGATGATTTTTTTTAACGAGGCGATTAAATGATTTTGAACATCTATTTGAAATAGAAATTTGAAGTTCTGCACTAATATACAGGTTGTAAATGTATAACTATCCTAGTTTATACGATAAAAGTTATCAAATTATGCATTTTTTTATAATAAAAATATTTCCTCAAAGTCTCCAGTTTTGAGATAAAGAAAGTAACTCGATGTAATTGTTTGTCAAAACAGTATTCGGAAATAAATAACTTAATTGTGAAGATTGAAGAACTTATTTGTTCTTCCAGTGATCAAAATCCTTGATAATTTTTTACTGATCAGAGCCTGTAGAAGTAGGTCATTGTTCCACAGTAAAACAATGTAACATTACTTGTTTAGGATTGTAATGTTAGTTAATAGTTAAACAATAAATTGCAATATCTTATATTTTGACATAAAGGTATACGTATCGTTTTATTTTTAAATTAAGAATGCGTATTTTTTTGAAATAAAGCAATAAAACTTTAATCACTTCCCAAAAATTTAAAGATGCAGTAAAAAATTCTTGGCATTAATGAGATACACCAAGTTCCTCTCATAAAACTAATGAAGTTAACGCATGTACGAACCAACTCGACTCTAACAATTTGAATGTTTTATTATTTTATAACCGTCTTGCTTCGTTCAGTACAGAAATAAATTCACATCAAAAGTCATTCCCATTTTGGAAAGCGCAACTTTTTTTCGGTCTGCAGAGTTGATTAACGAAGAGTAATGGTCCCGCGCTAAACAGTTCTACTCGGCCTCGTACCCACCACCAAATCCGTCGTATAATTAAAATATTCTACACGTTCGATCTAAAATTAAAAATATGTCGTTTTACTTTTAACGAATAAATCTTTCACAGTTAAAGGGTCTCGACTGGGCGTTACAAATCATTATCAGTAATATTTTTAAACCTGTCTGGTAGCCGTCTACAGCCCCAAAATAAAAATTGAATGGGTTGACATTTATGCTTCGATTTATAACTGGTTATTATTTTATTACCGACTAATCGATAATTGGAGAATTTTAAGTTTTTAAATTTTCAAATTTTTTTTTTCAACTTAAAAGCAACAAATATATGATCGGTAGGTATATACTCAAAAAAAAAACTTTATGACATCTAAAGATTTCAAATATAAAATATATTAGACATTTAATTGGCTAGTTAAATGGTCTAATAGTAACAATTAATTAACGAAGCAATAATTTAATTAAGGGCTTCACTTAAATTAACCCTAAACATCTGCTATAAATAGCGTCTCTCACACTATTAGTACGAATAAATTACTAAGGGTCAGAACCTATTTAATAATAAGATGACAAATCCATTTTTTCTGTCTCAAATGAAAACAGATTAATTATTTCTGCAATGACATAAGCTTTATTGCTCGGCTTGCACAAAGAAACTGTGTTGAATTAATTTAACATTGCAAAACTGCTCTAAATTTAATTGCAAACTGTTGTAATACATAATAAATATGAAAAAACTTTTCTTATGCAAAAAGTGGGATTGAAAATGTAAAATTTAATTTGTAACTGTTGATCTTTTTCGATTCTCCCTAATTTAATATGATTTTAGACGTCTCCTTTACTACAAATAGTAATAATAGGGCTTGTCCCTATTCTTCCCCTATTTATAGCTCATGAAAATTTATTTTGTTTAAATTCAACACCCAATTATATTTATTTATTTACATGAATTCCACTTTCAAAAAAGGGTTACTACAATGTTTATGTTATGTTGAGTGAGTTATGGATTATGCATTTTCTCATGATTTCTTTATGGTATAATGTCAATGTTTCCGCAATCAATTTAATTAACTGATTATAATTAATTCATTGAAATGCTTTTATTTTAATGGAGTTATTTAAAAATGTTCTCAGATTTTTTTTCGGAGTAGTACTACTTATCGTAATTAAAAAAAATTTAATTTTAAAATAATTTACGAGCATGCAAACTAACATGACCTCAACATTTCTCTTTTTATTTAAAAATTTTGAATTAACTGTCTTTGTAGTAATTGATTTATTTCTAAAGCAAATAAACTTAAGATAATTTGATTATGCATAGGTAGAAATATTTACGAAAGTCTGATTAAAATTAGATGCACAAAACCAGTGCACGGGGCCTGAGTAATATCTCAGTTATTTCTTAAGTAGCAACAGGAAAAGATCATGGCGATTACGAAATTGTATTTTTAAAAGTCTTTTCCAGGAACTGGTCGGGGTAACGGCGCCAACCTAATCATTGGAAACTTTATACATACGTCACTTATATACATAATTGAACTATTTTTCCGTTCAGTTTTATTTTACATTTCCACTTTTTTTAATATCCTAAATGTACAAGAAGAACTTTTAAGTATTTTATTGCAATGCAATTTAAATTCAAGAAGAATGTAATAATATAAAATTTATTACTACTAACAATTTACTAACTAATTTATTGGTGTTGCAAATAAAATAAATAGTAAGGAAAATTTGAAGGTTGATATTATTAAATATTAGTAGTGTCACTTCTTCATTTTGATTTTTCCACTAAAAATTTACTTATTTTGCAATTAAGCGAGTTACTCATACAATTAACTTTTTTAATGCATTGCGGTTTTTCTTTTTGTTTGTTAGTAATAGAATTTTTTTTCTGTTTGTTTCAGCATAATTATTTATTGAAATACGGGTACTTGAGTAATAGAGGGGAAGGTGAAGGTGCAGGTGCTTTAAGGACAGAGGAATCTGTGAGGCAAGCTATCAGACAAATGCAGGAGTTCGCGGGACTTCCTGCAACGGGGGTGTTAGATAATAGAACGCTCAAACTTATAAGAACACCTAGGTGCGGTTTACCGGATATAATGCCATCATCTAAGAGGCGGAAGCGATACGTACTGCAAGGGCAAAAATGGCCATATACGAATCTAACGTGGAGGTAAGTTACCAAATTTTTGAATGTTATATCTAATTTTAGCGATTTTCGTCATTTTCGAGAATATTATCATTGTGACTTTGTAATTTTCAAAAATTCTCATCATTTCCGGGATTTTTGTATCATAAAGAATTTTGTCATTTTTACATTTTTTTTTTAAATTTTTTTCTGTAAAAAAGTACTAATACTTTTTAAACACTTTTATTATTTTCAACGAGTTTCGTCATTTTCACGGATTTTTATCAATGACGAAATTTATCATTTTTGAGGACTTCCTTTCACCTTAACGGTTTTGGTAATTACATATATAAATATTCTTTATCTTTATCACTTTAATCAATTAGTAATTACAAGATGTCTATATCTTTGCATTCTTTTTTGGTACATTTGAGAATTACCCGACTCATACTATTCATTAAAATGAGTGATACCAAATGTAATGTTACACTACTAGTGTAATATTTATTTTAATTAAATATAATTAGGGAGTTCATATCTTTGAATTGAGCTAATATGGAACTTTTTTAGTCTTTTTCATTTAATAACATATTTGGTGCATGTTCTACTAATATTGTACTTTCAGCGATGTAGAGCGAAATGTATACACAAAAGTTAATTTATTATGCTTGTCATAAACAAAATTGTACATTAAATTACAGAGTTATAAATATAATTAGCAGTAAAGCAAATAAAGAAGTACTGCCCACAGTTATCTAAAGTGAAGATAAATACAAGATATCGTCGGTTTATGTCTAAAGTCATTAAATAAATTTTTTGGTTTCATTTTTGTTTATTATTCACAGTACCTTCGTTCTTTTCTTAAACATATTTATCCACATCTTAAGTTCTAGAGGGATACAAAATTTGATTTTTGAATTTCATTCCGCTAGATGTCTCTACTGCCTTTTAGATTATATAAATATAAGAAGAGCATAAAGACGAACAAATAGTGGTTGTAAATTAATTACATTTGCTAATTGAAGTACCTTCACATCTGTCTGCTCTTTTTAAATTAAAGAACTAAGGATTCTTGAAAAACATTTGTGTGTTTATAAGCGTGAGAATCCTCCAATTCTCCCAAAAATGATGGATACGCATATACTCGTATGTATAAAATATCATTAGCATAATGCCGACTTAAGGTTAATTTAATTTTATTTTTAATAATACTAATCAAGCTAATTACTTATGAATCAGTAATATATCTAATTGTAATATTGCATGTTAGGATGTTATTTATGTATGCCATCAATATAAAAAAAGCATTTAACATGGAAATTCCGCAAAACAAAATAAAAATTTTTTACTTCAATTAAGTACGCGCTTAAATCATTCCTAGCTTGATATGAAATGTTAAATTATCAAGATAAAAATAATTTACGGAAAGGATAATAGTATTTTATACAATAGATTGGATAATGAAAAATTTTAAAGAACGTGTGCAAGTTTAGAAAATGAGTGTCCCTTAAAATTCGTTATGCATGAATTGTATGTAATATTTTTACTACTTTGTCCATATTTATTTATATAAATAATTAATTTAAAATTAGATTTTTTGTTGACACGCGCCCAGTTAAATTCAAAGCAAATACCAAAACGTAAAAACTTGGGTGATATAATGAGGCTATTATGAAACCCGTTTGGGTTTCTTAATGACTACGTTATGATTGCAAAGTAGACAAGAAAAAGATTTTTCTACTTTCTTTTAGTTAAACCTAGAAACATGAATGGATACTTTTATTTATTTATTTTATTAATTTCTGTTAACATTCAACAAAATAATTCAGAATTGAATTATTTATTTATTTAAGAAAAAACCTTGCAGGAAATTTTGATTTTGATCACACGCCAAATGTTTATATTTTGTATACAATAGACTAAATGATTATATTAGATATACAAATAAAATTGCAAAAGTTCAACATTTTCTGTTTAATTTCCCACGCCTGAATGTGTCTCCATAGTCTCGTCTCTGGAAATAATAAATTAATCCAACCCATCACTTGATTATATAATTCGAGGAATTAACTAATTATTCAACAGTGTAATTAGTTGGATATAAATAAAATTTAACTAGACAGGCACGAGCGCGGCCGCGCGAGCCTGTTCAATGTAAAATTTTTCATTTCCTTCATTTAATAGGTAATGGCAATTGTAAATATAATTTCCTTTGTAAACATTTCTTCTTCTTTTTTATTTAATCGTTTTCATGACGGGTTATGTAAATGCAATTTATATAATTAGCATTTATTGATTTATAACGTGTAGGGTTCTTGCACTTTTTAAAGACGCGCAACAAGTTTATTATTCCATCGATTTTTCATTTCCTGCGGCTACGTGGCGACATCGTTGTTCTAAAAGCAGAACTAAGAAGATGTTTAAATTTTAAATCTGAAGTATGTCCAAAAGAGGTCGCTACTAGTTCCATTCTTTTAAAGTCAAAAATCAACTGACTGTTATTTTGTTTTTAAATATATTAGTATCAGAAATAAACTGAAAGAAATTTTTTAAAATGCGAAAACTAGAAATATAAAAAGTAATAAATTAGAAAAAAAATTGAAAACTTTTTCAAATTTCTTTTATTATTCATATTTGTTAAATTAAACATTAGGTTTCGAATTTTTAAAAAATCGGTAAAACTCCAATTAAAAGAAAACAAAAAACGTTTCCTTTGAAAATTCGATTGTTTCCTAATTTTCAGAATATTCTACAATGTTTATGTTTTCCAATTTATTAGATTCATCTTAAAAAAAAATTGAAAGATATCCAAGAAAAATGAAATTAGTTTTCCGACTGTTTTTGAGTTTTTCTATTTTTATTCAATTTTCCTGCCATTTTCTAATTTTTTAATTTCTGATAAAACAACAGTAAATAGTATAATATTATAGAAAAAATTTAAAAATGAAAGAAAAACATCGCAACTTTGAACATTGAAGTAGAAAAGTCGTCAGATTAATTAGAAAGAAGATCTAGGAACACTTTCGAAATTTCATAAATTAAAAAAGGGTTAGAAAACACAAAGAAATTGAAGTGATTTAAAAAATTTTGCAAACTGTTATTTTAAATTCTTTTCCGGTTTTAACGATTCCTAACTATTTCAAATTTTCAATTTATTAATATTAATAGAAATGAAAAATATATGAAATTGAAAAATCAAAAGAATTTAAAAAATTATAATATAGAAAAGTCGGAAAAATTAAATTTATAGTATTAAAAATTTAACAATGTTAAAAAAAATAATTTTATGAAATTTTAAATAAAAGAAAACCAAAAAAATAGACGCCCGAGCAGGGACTTGAACCCTGGACCCTTGGATTAAAAGTCCAATGCTCTACCGACTGAGCTACCCGGGCTTATAGTACGCTTAAGAAATTGGACGAAAGCCATCACCCATCTAAAATATTTTAAATATTTAATTATATAACATATGCAGCACACATTACACTGTTCAATTATAAGTAACATAACTTTTAACATTAAGGAAACTTCATTTCATTAAACCATAAAAGTATCTTGCAACTTTTTTTTTATTTTATTAATTCAAAAATATCAGTATCTTATTTTTTTTTAACTAATCCATTAAAAAAATTTTGAAATGTGTAAGTAATTGGATTTGATTTTGCTTTGTTCGTTTTTTGAACTAAGTAAATTGTGAATCAATTTAGTTAAGAAAGTGAGACTTTAGGCGCTATATTAACCATCCATATCGAGGGAAATTTAAGTGTTAATTATCAAGATGCTAATAGCTAATTACCTGAGTCATCAGGTAAGTGTTCGCCGGGGCATATAGTCAAGATGGATTAATAATTTCATTTATTATTTTATTTTTCGCTGCGTTGCTCTGAACTTTGCAATTATCAAAATGTCAGATGCATAAAATAATTAGCGTTCTAATATTGTACAGTTAATTTGCAACAATTTAAATTAAGCAAAAATCAGATGCACCTATCACAATCACATGCATGTGGGTAAATTAAATTAAAAGCAAAAACTTATTTAATTATGAAAATGGAAGGTTGAATTTGAAAAATTTAATGAAAACGTAGAACAGAAATAGCGTAATATGAAAAGCTGAATTAATAATGAAAGAAAGTTGAATAATTTGCATGAGGAAACAATGGAAGTTCAGACATCCAGAAATCTAATGATTTTTCAAATATTCAAATTTTCAATTTTTCTTTTGGGCTTTCTTAAATTTTCCAATTTTTCTAATTTTTTAGCTTTCTAAATTGTTAAGCTATCGATCTTCTATCCTTATTTTTTCAACTTATGGATTTGTAAAAAACAATAATTTTTATTGAGAAATTAGGAAATAGCCTCTTTTTGCAACCTCTACTTGACCAGAACAAATTAAAAAAGCGGCCAAGGGCTTAAATTAAAGCTAGTTAAAAACGTAGATAACGGTATTTTTTAGTTTTAACGTTTGGAGCAACTGGTTTCAATTAAGTTTTAAAAAAATATTTTTTTAAAGAAATTCATGTAAAATTACATCAAAGTAACTTACTCCTGAACAACATTGCCCTCTGAAACCCTCTACACAATAACTACCCCCGGTGTGGAATAAAGCCACCCCTAAACTTAAAAAGACCAAAGAAAGGAATAAAAAAATTGGACTGAAAAATATTTGTTTGAAGTTTGCACCAACAATTATGACTTTGATTAGCACTCCGTACAAGAAGTAAAACCACCCCTTAAAGCAAAAACTCCAAGAAAGGATTAAAAACTGGAGAATAAATCTAGTTTTCCCCTCTAGGCTGAAAAGTGTTTTCTTTCTTATTCTTTTCTTAGATTATTTTACGTTTAGCGGGGGCTTTATCTCTTGATAGGGGTAACTAACGAGACAAAATAATTATAATTTAAAAAAATACAATGCAGCTAAATTTAAGATAGTAAAACGTCATTTGATATTATTGGAAAATGAATAAATGTTCATTATTCACGAAACAAATAGTGTTTGTCTCGGGTTTAACCTTCCTCGAGTAATTGACATTTGAGAAATATCAACTTCATAACACAAGTTTGAATGCCTAAAGGGCAAATATTTCCATAGGGGAAATAAAATAAATATACGCATCACATGTAATTTACTCGTAGTTGCACCCCTTCCAACCCGTATATTTAAATAAAATTAATCATAAAATCTGATAATGTATTAATATATTTAATTGACGTAAATTAACGTTTAATTAGCAAATGCGATGAGTTGAATTAAAATTTTCACCCCCCCGATCCAACCCCGATTTTACATAAAGCAAATCACTTAACCTAATAATCCGATATCAATCAAAGTTTGAGAGACAATGCGCGCGATGTGACGGTGCCAGAGGAAAAGTGACTTTGTACTCTTTCCCGGTGCGGTTGATGTGTGTGGATGTACGTTCCCCGTGGAGTACTTTCGCACCCTCGAGCCCTTCTAAGTGCTTTCGGGGTTTTTTGTACCCGGGTACCACCCCGTACTTCTAACCCTGCGGCTGACGTCACCACTCCAAGCCTCTTCTCACTTATATTCCATCCGTTTCCCACCGCCACATCAAACACCCACTATAGATTCTAACCACCCCTTGTCTCGCTCTCTTCTGCTCTCTTCACTTGTCAACTACATCTAGATGATGCCTCGCACAGAAATAAAATCCGAAAAGATGAATAATCCTTCCATCGCTAATATAAAATGATCATCATCCATCCATTAATATCAAATATTTCCCATCTTAACTTTCATACGGAAAAAGAATATTCAACTTACTAATCCGATTACACCCCAAAAACACAAAATATAAATTTTCACCTTCTAAATTCCCTTTTTATATATTTGGTTTCTCCCTTTGTTTTACTTCCATCCCTTTTTATTGCGTTTTCAAGAACGTCGATCTATCTCGTTTTTATAAATCGATGGTTGTTGGATTGGTGCTTCTCATGTTTGTATGCAGATCAAGTTACTCACAAATACACGGATTAGGAAAGTTAGATCTAATAGGAAGTGTTAGACTTAGTTAGATTTACATGATTTGGCATTCTCGGTCTGGCTTCTTTCCAATGTATAAAATGTGAATTTGTAAATGCATTTATATGAACTTTTATTGCAATTGCTTTTATTTATTCATATGTAAGGTATACATGCAGATTATATCATCAAGGGATTTCAAAAACATTTGTCCTTTATTAAAATTTAGTAAGCACTTAATATTATTATTTTTATTACAGAATATATTTACAAAAATCTAACATGAATTTTTAGTTCTACTTTTGATGATGACATACACCTACATTAAATAAAAATTCAGTGAAGGTAGAAAATTAAAAAAAAAGTTATTTCTAAAATTAAAAATATTTTAATAAAATCAAAAATTAAAAAAAATACTTTAAACAGAAAAAATCAATAAATATGTAACAGTTTTTGTATCAAGGGCGCTAGTTAAAAGCAATTCTCCTTCTAAGATTCATGTTATAATTTCTTGTTTTAAAATTAGAAATTATTTAACACAACCTCTAGCGTCTGCAAACGCAACTAAAAGATTTTAAAAGTGATTAAGATGATATTTATTTTAATAAAATACTATTTGTTCAGCTTATTATCTAATTTAAGTTACGCAATCAACATTTCGATTACAGAGAAAAAATTGTTTGCAAAGATTTAAATTGGAAAAACGAAGAAAATGTTTTTTTAAATATTCCGGAAATATCGGATAAAAACTATTTTTATCCCTCCCATTATAAAAAATCGAGATTTGAGTATATATATATTATCTGTGGTATTTAATAAATTTAATTGCTAGAAGTATAATTTTCTCGCTTCATATTATTTTTCGCTAATAATAAACGTGTTCTTTCTATATATCATTCTAGAAAATTGTTGTTTTGTTATATATTTTTGCATTAGTAATTGATTAAACGTTACATTATACCAACATTTCTCACTGTCGTTCTCAGCTCGAATAATTTGATGCTATTTATAAAATGATTTCCAAGCATTAATAATTTCTTTTTCCGCTTTTCGATACTTATGAACCATACGCCCACCGTTTAACGATAAGAAAACTAAATATATACATTTTAAAACGAGTGATGATAATTAATATGTGACGCCCCCTCTTTATTCATAATTAATTTACAGCTTGATTTGAGTTTTCAAAGATAAAAGGAAACGCCAACAACTAAAAATTAATTACTCTGTACAAATTAAAAAATAAATACATTTGTATTTTCCTTTCAATTATAATAAAGACTGAAATTATAAACAAGTAAAAAATATGCCAAGACATTTCTAATTGAATTATTATGAAATCTTTTGGGAGCATAATTTAAATTCATTGTTTGCTATACTTAGAACTATAAAACGTAAGAAAAACGCATTTTAAAACACGCCGTGTTTTAAAGAAAATTGAAATATGCAAAATTATAACATAAAAATTTAAAAAAAAATTTGATATTAAATAAAAACGAAAAATAAAAAATTTGGAAATAAAAATTGAAAAAATAAACTTAGAAAAAACTTGTACAATATAAGTAAAATTTTAGAAAGTTTAAAAAAAGATATAGAAAAATATCAAAAAAAATATGAAAATGAATTTAATATGATACTTTTGCTGGAAAATTATTTGTTTATTACATTTGGGAAAATTCGTGTTAACGCTTAAAATTCTCGGAAAACATTAATGAGAATTTCCTAATAAAACTAGTAACTAGTCTAATAATAAAAATCGTGTTTTGTAAACGAAAACTCGTTATAATAAAATTTCCAATAAAATAATAGGAAACAAATTAATTTTTAAGCGTGCAGCAACCATAAAATCCGTAATGCACTTCAAACGGAAAACTGCTTATTTTCCCAAAACACACACAAATTGCATTCCTAATTCCAATTTCCAATCAGCTAAATATGCAAACGTGCAATTCGCGCTTTTCCCAATCTAGTTCAAATAAATAATTAAATCAGCCCATTCGAAAACAATCGAAGTAAAGTGTGTGATTTTCCAATTAAACTAAATGCAAATTAAAATGAGAATAATTATCGAAATTATATAACATGGATGTGTTCATAATCTGCGAAATGTGTTTTCGATTTGTACAAAATCGACACTCGAAAATTCGTTTTGGCAGATAAAAATTTTATATTACGTAAAATGCATATACAGCACACTCGACAAATCAGGAGATCAATTCATTTTAATTGAGGTCTTTTTCAATTGATTATTGTTCCAACTTGTCACGACCAGATGGAAAATATTAAACGGGAGCCCTGTCATATACGCATTTTCAAAACTTTAATGCAAACCGATACATTTTTATCAATTAATTAAATTGTTGATTGCTGCGTTATAGGGATGTGAGAGGGTGAAAATCAGTAGCGGCGGGAAGTAAGTACCATGGGCACTTGATAGGATTAGGCCTAATTTCAAATTTTTTACTTTCATGATTAGAATTTAGATTGTATGCACGAGAAACAACGATGTTTATCCTGAAATTTTTATTTTTATTACAATTTTGTATTTTATCATTTTTCAGCATCAATTTCCAAATTTTTCATATTCGAAATTGACGATGATAAATTTTAAATATTGTAAATAAAAAGTAGCTAATCGATTAACAATTAATTATAAGTGTATTGAAAAGACTCAAAATTAAAGCTAACATAGACTAACGCTGCCACTAGCAGAAATTGATTTTCCAATCTTAAAACGCCATAAAAATTTGATGCACACAATTGTGTTGAAATGTACCAGTCGGGATGCGTTTTATTAGTGAAGGCGTCATGTTTTAATAATGCGGATTTGCGAATTAATAAATGAACGGAACCTCCGCTCTGCTGTTTTTGCCATACCAGAATGGCCATAATTGATTTCATTTTTCGGTTCGATTCGTGCAGATTTCAATACGCGTCTGTGAACTTATTATTTCCTGTTCAATATAGTCCTTATACCAGTCTGGCGCTCCTGTTCTAATCTTAGATTCCCTCATTATTGCATCGGGGAAAATATAATGGTTTATTTTTCCAAGTACGCGTCAATAAATATTGTTTATCTGATTAAGATCGCGCGATTCAATCAATAATTTCAAGGCGTTCAATGAAATTTTAATTCGGAAATTGTGTAGATGTTAATGGACGATTTCGGTGATTTTATACTTCGCCCTTTTAGTAAAAAAAGTATTCGAACGTGTAATGAATATTCAAAATTTGTTTGTGGTTTAATAAAAGCTTTTTGTAATTTTTATGAACCGCAATGAGGAAAGCTAAATTCGTAGTTGAATATTTTGAGTTAATTTAATAATCCTTCAAATAAACACTCCCGAAATCTCACGAATAACTATGTCAGAGTTGCTCCTTCAAGCGTATTAGGTTGGCAGTAATTTGTGTAGCTACTTCAGATTTCAAGCTAAATATTTTTAAATTGTAAAACATTTAAAATAAAATTGAAACAACCTGCAGAACATTAAAAATTTTGAAAAATAATTATCTGGAAATTCTACTTTCATAAAATTCAAGTATTGTCGTCATAAATTCTACTTAATTTGTTGGCAATACTGCTCAGACAGATTGGTACAACTAACTTGGTAAACTCAAGATTTAAAAAATGAGAGAGAAGCTTTAAGTAAAATAAATATAAAATATTAGAAAAAAAAATGAATGCAGCTTTAAGAATTTATAAATTTAGTTATTCATATATAAGTAAGTAAAAACAAACTTATAAAGAACAAAACTTAGTAATTCCTAAAGGTAAAACACTTATTTCGATTAAATAAAAATAGAACAGGAGATGGAAGGAAAGAACAAAAAAGATGTTTTATAAAATTTTATTACAAAAAATTAAAAAACAATTTGAACAGTAACGTAAAAGAAATGTAAAATATTGATCACGAATACCAATTTCATTACACAAAAGAACGAAAGCTGATTAGGGATAATATAAAGCGGAATATGATAGAAGTGGATCATCCCTTATTGAATTAAAATGCACTTATGTAATTATACTACTGAATTATCTTCAATCAAATCAAAATAATATTTCCGCTTAATAAAATCAAAAAGTAAAAATGCATCAAACTAAAGTTACAGCTCATTGTTAAATATTTAAACATCTAAAAATTATAAGTTTATATAAATATAAGGATAAAGTTTATGAAGTTATCCAAAGTAGAAATCAAAGGGTCGGTTTTGAAAGTTTCTTCAGGAAAAAGTTTTTATTCGCAAGTTTTCAATTTTATATAAAAAAAATCTATTGCTTAATAAATCTGTTTGAAAAATCTTCCTAGTTTAAAATAAAAAATGTGAATTTAATATTATTAACGATCGATGTAAAACTCGTTTATTCAATCTAGATATCGTTTTTGTTATTTTTATCGTCCGAATGTTCCATTAAAATTATGATTATGTTTAAAATATTTATAGGTACATCTATTGATTTTAATATAATTTTAATTGTAAATTCAATAATAATAATGATTTCAGTGGTAACGTTTTGTAAACAAATAAAAATCTGTTGACAATATATACAGGATGGTTCATTTTTTAAATACCAGTCATTTTATTTCTCCGATAGAGGGCATCAAAAAAATGTTTAATTATAAATCACTTCCAGATTTTTTTTTATATTAATTGTAATGTTGAAAGTGAAATATTTGAAAGTTTAACGAAAAGATGAAGGATCCAATGTTGGAACACGTACTACTCGCGAATAATGAAGTAAGATCTGGATAAGTTAAATCAAAGATAAATGAAACGGATAAACGTATGTCGAAACAAATAAATACTTACAGAAACATGTTTATTCTATTTATTTAGTTTATTTCAATTTTAATTATTTTTAATCACATTATATTAGCGAGCATAACTTCTTTCAATCTCTTAATACAAGTGTTTGGAACGTGTTTTGTGTAGAAATTCCAGATTAATAATAGTCGAGACATTTTTATTACTCTGTGGAGGGAGTTTCAGTTAAATAATTCCACTTGAAACGATCGATGAACTTAAATTAACCAACTTGGGAATAGCACATTGTTTTAATTGAATTAAATCCATTTCGAAAAATTACAGAAGATTTTATCTGATAAACCTCAGTAATAATTTCAATATCGCGAAAATGCGAAAGATCATTATTCAAAATGTAAGGAAATGCGAATCTCATCTTCATACAACACTTGGTTGTCTAGTTTTAAAAGCTATTGAATGTTCGAAGAGATATAGTCTCATATTATTTTAGTAAAAACGCCATCATGGAACATAAAAATTTTAAAGCGGTTTGAAAAATATTATTTTTGAATGTTACCTATAAAATTTCATTACCTTTACATAAAATTCTGATATAGCGGGCACTTTACAACGAAATAAATGGGCGAATTTCGAAATCATTACACATATCATAAAAATGCATTTGGCAAATATTCAATTAAAAATTGATTAAGTGAATTGATTTTTATTTTATCACGTCAACCTCATGAATTCTAACAAAAAATATAATAAACTTAGCACCAATCCAATATTATAAAACGAGCGGTGAGAGCCGCGAAACTTATAAGGGGCAAGTACCAATATAGACCTATCCACGAGTTCTTTATCTATTTTTTTATTTTGGTTTTTTCTTCTTTTTTCTTAATTTAGCTCATTTCGCGACAATTCTGGCGATATGGTGTTCTTAGATATTCGACATTCTCGTGCCAGTTCTTTACTAATGTGCCTTTTTGGAAGGTTCATACAACGAATTCCATGTTCACATTCAGCGATTGTGCGATAAATTTTTTACGTGATATATTTTGATTTCAAAAAATGCGGCATTAAAGACCAAATTATAAATGCTTTTCCAAATTTCTAATTTGTAAGCCATTTCGAATACTAAGAAAACTGACCTGTCAACTTTAAGTTAAAATGTAAAACAAATTTTCGTTTTCATAGCTGTTTGTTATTTTCTTCTTATAACCGATTTTATTGCGTGGTAAAATTTGTGCCAAAACTTATGAGACCAACAATTTAATTTTTTAAAACAAGTTGATAAACTTTAAATTAAAGATCTAAATATGGAATTTATACAAACTCCAATTCCACGATCTCGTTTTCCAACTTACAATTTTTCCAATTTTCAAATTTTTAAATTTCGAATTTTTAAAATTTCTAATAACTTTGAATGTGATTATGTACTATAATTCGTCTTTAGTACATCCCTCAAATAATATCACATCAATTTCAAAATCACGTTCATTGAACACCGCACACAATTCAACTTTTAATATGTTCTACTTGATAAAGCGCTTTCATAATTCATAATTAATTAAAAATGTTATCAAACTCTAGTGTCTCATTAAGCCCTATTTCTGGTCAGGCTATGAAAATACCACACATATTTTAAACTAGGCAGCACTTCAATTAAACTCCTTCCTTATCAAAAATTCCATTGGTATTTTCACTGCATGACTAATTATTTCGCGCAAATTAACGTTCGATCATTAAAATTTATTTATTTCCATGCGATTTAAACAATATGATCAAGTGCATTGATCTTCAACAACAACAACAACCCTTTAAAATGAATATTCAAATTTTAATTATCAAATCATTTTTTATTACAAGATCAATTATTACAATTAAATTTTAATTCGGAACGTAAAGCTTTAACAATTAAATTTGATTGCTTGGTTCATTTAAATTATTGAAGGGTTATTTATGCATAAAAGTCCAAATCAAGCGTGGCATTAAAAATTGAGTTATGTTACATGTACCCTTTCAACATTAAGTTTTAATGGGGATATACTATTTATATAAATTAAATTAAATTTTTATTGCACTCGAAACAAAAGGGGTTGTGTATCACTTTTCGTGTTCATTCTAGTGGAAGCGGATTTTATTCCGAGGAATTTTTGTTTCGTTTCAAGTTAATTCAACCAAAGCGTCTGTTTTCGGGTTTAGATATAAACGTATCTATAATCACTTGAATCCCGCGGGTATACACACAAATTTTGCTCGGGAAACTATTCTCCATCTGTTTAAACTGGCTTCAGTTTAATTGGAGAAGGAATATTACAAAAAAATCGTGGGTATAAAATCCTTATGAGCAACAAAAAAAAATTAAGTAAAATTTTCATCAACATTACTAAAAACAAAGATTTTCTAAATATTAACAAATTCGATTATTTCATAACTACCAATTTGGGATCAGAAGGTACTGAAAATGGATACCCTTCCACTTCCTGAGCTTCCTTCAATTTATTTTCAAGATCAATTTGTTCAGAACTGGAAACGCCTAATAGCTTACGTTTCTGAGTCCATGCGAGTTCCTCAATTTTTGCCTGTGCTGCCTCTGATAAATCAGCAAATGCTCTAGTACAATCCATTTTAGAGATATCCAAACGCTCCTCTCCTATAATCAAACAATCCCACCAAATATTCGAACCTTTTTCTAAATGAATTAATAATTTCTGTTTATCAGTCGACCAAATCGATTCGGACGATTTGATTTTTAAATTCAAATCTCCTTCTATAATAATTTCCCCAGTACTTTTTATTTTTGCGCATATTCTCTTTGTTTGTATGTCAACAGATAGTTGTTTCGCGGTTATATTTTTGGGTATGTCAACGATTACATCCACATCTCCGAGAGTTTGCGACCAAGAATATTTCTCATATTCTGCACCGTTATAACAATCGGGTTTTGTAAAATCCATAACTCTAGATTTCGGCGTAGAGGTCCCTTCCTTTTCATTTAACCATTTATCAAATTTTTGTTTAAGCATTTTCTCCGCTTCTCCTGGTAATAAGCCAATACCTGAATCTTTATTTTCAGCAATACAATAAAAGTCCGTCCTAAAAGTTTTAACATTAAAATGTGAATTTGAAAAGTTTTTATTATTTACCTTCGACTTAAAAATCCGAGAATAACGTCTATGAAAGCCGGTAATGTACGAAGATCCTTAAAAATTGCAAATAAATTATCGTCGTAATCTTTAATCGACATTATTTATTATAAAAAGTCAAATTTGTTTATATCGCCTTCGTGATTTTTATTCAAATAATAGTGGTGTCATCTACTGTATATGTATGTATTAGGGTCAGTGGCGTAACGATCCCCATCCAGTGCAAGTTCGGTGTCGTGGCCCCTGCTTATCTGAAAAAGTTAATGGAAGAGCTAAACAAAAAAAAGTCATGGATTGGATTGTTCATGAAAAGTGGTAACAAACTTCTAAAATCTTTATGCAATCTTTGAATATATTATGCCGGAAAAGTGTCTACTTTTCAGATCTTATTGAAAAAGTAATTAAAGAAACCTCGAATGGGGGCCCCTTGCAGTCGGGGGCCCCAGAACATTGTACCGGATGCACCTGCTTTAGGTACGCCACTGATTAGGGTGGGTGGAAAATATAAACTTTTTTCTTCTTCGAGAAAAACGGAAAAGATCCGCGTAAATGAAAATTTTTCAGCCTCGAAAGTGATATTTCTAGGTTTCCCTTTTTAATTTTTTGCTTATAACTAAAATTTTTACTAACGACGAGTTGTTTTTCTTTCTCCTCAAACTACCATAATTTTATACAGTACAAAAAAGTTGGTAAGTGAAAATGTATCATAAAAGAATACGCGTTATGTACAAGTGTACCATTTACAAAATGTTCTTTAAAATTTATCAAAAATCCACTTCACTTAAATTCAACCCGATAAGTGATAACAAACTCAAAATGATTCTTAACAAAAAAAAAGTTATTTGAAATAAAAAAAAAGCGTCTCCATTATCGTTTGGTAACTCTATAGTTGGGTGTATATCAAGCGAGACGCGCGCAGAGGGTACACCCGCATAAATATCTCACCACTCCGTCACGTTGCTCCAGTGGTGTTTGCAACGGCATCATGATCGTGAACAACGATCACTTAGTGAACCCTTCACAGCACGTTTTGCTCCACATACATATGTTCAACAACTGCACTGAAAATATGGTAAATACAAAAAATAATTAATTAATTGTAAACAAAACTCGCATACTCAATTTCTTTTATTATTGTTTATTTTTTCACATTCCAATGTCGAGGTAGTTTATAAGAATTTCCCGACGTCCTCAACCAATATTTATTTTCCATTTTCGGTCTGTCTGATTTAAATCAAACAATTTTTTATGTTATTTTGAGCGGCGTTCAAAGGATTACACGATTAGAATAAATTGTTATTTCAAATTGTTTGCTTTTTATTATTTTACTTATTAAATGATTATTAAAGAAACTGATGATTTTTTCATTTTTATTTATTTTTGTACAATTCGCAAAGTTGGCATTTTAAAATGATTTGCTGGCAGATTTTTTAAATTCTTTTAATTATCGTTGCATAATTTAATCTTGGAGCAATGAATTGTATGCAAATATTTGATGATTAAATAATTAAATGTTGAAAATCTAAAAAATTTTAATAATATATTAATTTCTCGGTTGTTGATATTTTTTAAATTTTCTGATTTGTTACTATCTCCAATTTTGAAGTGTAAAAACAAAATAAAAATTGTTAGGTAAAACATTAAATAAGAAATGAAAAATTTGAACAATCAGAAAATGGAAAATTCAAAAATCTGGAAACTGAAAAAAAATTAAACTGTTGGAAATTTGTAAAATAAATAAATCGAAAATGCAGATAAATTAAAAAATGGAAAGAAGGAATTGATAAAAGCAAAAAAAATTTAAAAAACGGAAAAAACGGCTTTTTTCGTTGCAGCTTTGAAAATAATAAAGACGATCAGATGGAAAATTTCATTTTAAGGTTTCAAACATTTTACAACTCTTTCATTTTTCGAAACTTTCGATTTTTCTTAATTTACTTCTACTTTCTTCAATTTTTCAGTTTTCTGTTATTTTTTACTTTTTGATACCCCATTTTTGGACTTTTGGTACATTTTTTTAACATTCAACATTTTCAGTTTTCCTCGTTTCGTCTTTGTATCTTCAATTTTATACTATTTTTCAAATATCTCATTATTTCATTTGTTTAATGTAAAATGTTTTATTTGAGGGTATAAAAAAATTTAGGCATCCTCTTTAGATACACAAAAAATTTAGTATGTATCCATAAAATTCGAAATACAACTATCGATATTTTTACATTTTATATTTTAACATTTTGACACTTCTCTTTTTTCACTATTTTATTATAATTTGCCTTGCATTTCTTCTATTTTCACTTCATTTGAATATTAAAGGATTATACACACAATTTTTACAAATTATATGAAGAAAATTAAAATTCTGTATTTTATTTATATTATTTATTTTTATCACAACAAATGCCTATAAATTTTCAAAAAAGAAACCAAAAAACGAAAATGTGCAAGCAGGAACTTGCTCGGAATTTTGGCGCGTGAATTTAATTAGCATTTAATTTCCCCGTTTTTTTTTTAGAAGCATTTTGAGTAGTTGATTTAATCAGTATTTCTACTTTACTTCAATAATTTCTGCTTAATAATATGTGCAAAATCATTATGCATCATATCATTGCATAAAAGAACATAATTTATTCTTTGTTATCATTTCAAACAATCCTGCAGCAGCATGATGTTTTATTATATGCAATCTAGCATAAAGATATTTTGTCCAATAAACATCCACCAGTGAATACACAAGGCTTATTCGTGCATTATGGAATTGTATACAAACCCTCTATTCTCAACAAGTAATATTTTCTTTCGTTCGCATGATTCTCGTAATCAATTCTTTCCTTTTCTTCTTCGTCCTAATTTATTATTAATCTTTGTGTTTTTATTATAAAAACACTAGATATATAATTCGTCCTTAGTTTTCTTTCCCTTTTTAAATAATAATTGGATTGGTTGTGTGGTTTTCGTATCAATATTTCATATGTGGTTGGGGTGTATTTTCCAATTTAGTTAATAAATTGTTTCATGTTTCATATTCAAAATTATGTATGGAAAATTATAATTATGATTCCATTTGAGAATTTATATAAAGTAAGAATTTGTTAAAAAATTTTACAAAAATTTCCAGTTATTCAAATTACTCATATAAGAGTTTTCAATCATTGATCGTCTAGAAGCAGCAAATTTTTTTTTGATAGTTCTGAAATGTTAAAAATAATAAAAAATACTAAAATTTGTTGAGTCCTAAATGGAAAATCAAAGAAAAAGCTAATCTTCCTTAAAACATATCGAGTTTTCTTCGTTGTTCCAAAATTTTTCCAATATATTTTGTTGGTTACGAAATTTCTATAATTTGTATCTTTCGATTTAATTTGATTTAATTCTAATAAAACGTCGAATATATCTGAGAAATTAGCAAAGATATTGAAAACTAGCAAAATTACTTGGAACAAATGCAAAATGGAAAAATTTTACGAAAAATTAAGAAAATTAATTATTAACAAGAAAAAAAAGAGAATATGTTAAGAAAAATCATAAAATTTTCTAATATTTTTATGTAAAATGTGTAAAATCTAATAACTGACTTGGAAAAATTAATTATTAAGATATCGGGAGTACGTTCTCAACTGCTTTTATTTTGAAACAGAATTAAAATAAATTCAGTTAGAAATTGAAAATTAAGTTTTAATATAAAAGGTGAAAGAACTAAAATAATTTAAATTAATGAATGTAATCAATTGACAGAACACAATAATAATCTCGAGAACAATAAAAAAAAACTGGCAGAATTAATGGATAGAAACTGAGGGGTGGACTCTAATGGTCCTCGCACTTTATCGACTCTTGAACAAAAAAAAGAATAATAAATCGCTAAAAACAGCCATCATTTCATTTAATTTTTCGTTATTTTCAATTTTGATTAGTCGATGAATTTCCTCAGTGATTGATATTATTAAAAAGTTTCGCGGAGCACTTCCACGTAATGAATATTGTCACGTTCCTGTGCAAACATTTATAACTAGATTGTGTCTGTTTTGACACCTAAGATAATTACAGTGGATTGTACAAAAGGTGGAAATCAACCCGGAGCGATTCCCCCTCCAAGACTACCACCAAGTTTCTAATGACACTCAATTTCGATTAAATCCGGTTATTGCAAATATTTTCATCGATGTCGAAACTCTTCACCTGAGGCACTTTCAAAATTGAATAGTTGATGCATTTTTTTAGCTCGAAACTTTTTAATGGAGTTCGTAGAGTGCATGTCAAGTATTTCTGACTATTATTATTTTTTATATTAATTACAAATATTGTATTTTCGGCATTTCTTATTATAATTATAGAAAGCAATTTTATTTCTGATTTCATAAAAAGCGGTTTTCTATAAACTTTATAGAAAAAGAAAAAAAAATCATCATATTAATTAAAAATCAAATGCAATCTGTCTAAAAATAACCTTCTTAGAAAATTATTAATGGAAAATTATATAAATTTTCTACCTTGCATTAAATGTGAAATGGAGGGTAATTTCTTTTCATCTTGTTATTTGATTTCTGTGAATAAAAATGTAATTTGCCTATTACTTTTGCACATTTTTTCTCTTTAATTGGACCTTTCTGAGAAGTTAATCATTAATTCAATTATAGTGCTCTAGTTACAATGCTTTTATCGTTATCTTCTCGACAAGAGAGGAAAATGATAGAAATGTAAATTGGACTATTTTAACTAGCAAATTCTTTTTTATGATTTTGTATTATTTTATATTCGTTATCAAGGATGTTTTCTGTATTAACCACTAGGTATGCATATTCACATAACTAGCAAGCTTGTTAGGACTATTATCCTCTTCATTCAAATACAAATTCCTTCCTTTTCGCGGTGAAAGATACATCCATAAGTTCTTTTGATCATCTCTCATTTCTAGGATGTGGTTTTTCCAAATGAACCTAAAAATAGAAAAAGTTTTCCCTTTGAAATATTAAATATTCTGTAAATTTCAAAGAGTTTATAAAGGTTTTCGACCGTGAACATTGTTTGTCCAGGTATCTGGCTTAAGTAGTTCGATATTGATACTTTCGATCACGCAGTATCGATAGCCAATAATCAGGCCAATTCTTTAATAGTTTATTTCCTTTTAAAAGCAAATTATATTCCAGAAATATATATATCCTTACATTTTGATATATTAACATTTTTGCGTTTAACATTTGATTCTGTGAAAATGATATTTTTTCACTTTGACATTTTCACATTATCATTTGGAATTTTGTCATCTAAGCTTTTCATTTCTAAAGTTTTATCACGTATAAGAGTTATCTTTTTTAAAATAACAAAATCTTGGTTATTTTCCAAATTTTTGAAAAAAAAATAAATTTTAGTGCTTAGGTATATAAATAACTAATTATTTGAAAGTCTTATAAATTAAAATATTAAATTTGAATCATCCAAAATTTATAATTGAATATTTCAGTAACAATGCGGGTTCATAAAATTGCCCCTCCATATTTTAATAAACTTCCTTTTGTACAGATTTACCAAGGGTAGGAACTTCATTCATATCATATCTGGGACTAGTCAGAGAAACATTTAAATTAGTCTCCAATAGTATTCTCCTTGCGCTTTCATTTGTATAGATTAAATTCTATAACTAATTTAAGATAATAATGAATATTTGAATGGACCATGGAAAATCCCTTCACTATACTCGATCCAATTGTCTTCCTAAATTATAACGCAACGGCCAAAACACACATTTAATATAAATTATGTGATAAATTTATTAGTCATCGTCATGGAAACCCTGTTGGCAGCCATCATAGATTTTTATGGCACCAATAAAGTGTGTATGGGGAAATGGGGAAAACATGCAGAAAGGGCAAAGTGTCATTAATATTTAAAAATAAGTTCAGATTCTTTTTCCTTCCAAACGAATCGTTTATTTTCTTTTTGGAATGCAGATGCGGGCTTATTGGAGTACATTAGGTCAATTGGCATCCAATCATAGTCATTATTACATGGTAATGAGGGCTATTGTCAATTATAGATTGTATGGTGGTCGCAACTGCTGACTCTGGAATTTAGCCTTATGAGGCTACCACAAATTTATTTTAATTCGTGTTTACGATTCTATTTTAATTTGTATGGGGGTATACGGGGAGAGATGAGGCGATTCCCTCATTCATCTAAAACTATTGCCTTTTAGTAGATCCATAAACTGTGCTTGATTAAAGTGAAAATTTTGTTGGTTAATAAAAGAGCGTTTGATTAAATCCGTAAAAAAGGTTGTGATTTACGTTTGTAGGCTTTAAAAGTACGCAATTCTTATAAGATCTTGACAAATATAAAATATTCTTACTGGAAAATCACTGTATTCAATCTTCAAATTGAGTTGTGCTGGAGGAAAAATTGTTGATAAAATATTTACGAGATCGGTTTAAGTGTGTACTGTAAAATGGGCACATATTTCTCAGAAACTCCTTTTAAATGAAGCAGTTTAGTACATATGTACTTTAGAGCACAATACATTTCTTTGATTTTTTTTTTTGCTGCGAGCATGATCAATAATAACACCATAACAACAAACAATTCTATTTGTAAGAAAGAAAACTAAATTTGTGTTTGGTGGAAATTTTGCTTTTATATTAATTTTTAATTTGTAGAATAAAAATTAAAGAAATAGTTAATTAAGGTTCACATAATTTTTTTTGTTGGCCATTACAGATTTCGACTCAATTTAAGCCATTTTCAAAATTTCTTTAAATGTTTTCCACGGAACTTTCTTGATAAAAAAATAACGAATAACAAACACAATTTATGCTCTTCTGTTTAAAATATGCTAAACATTATTTTGATTTACTGTCAGCTTTCATCACGAAAAAAAATTAATGGTTTTCAACTTCACAAATTGATTTATTGTTTAAAAAAACTGTATGTTATGACATTTTTGCTAGTCATAAACGATAATTTCAACTTTCGAATTGATTTATGGAGTTACTCTTCCCACTAAATTAAATCACCATAAACACTGAAAACAAAAACGCCGACAAATTAAATAAAACCAATTTAAAATGGGGAACAATTTACACCATTAAGTAAATTCACCTTCCTTCGCAAGAAAAAAAAACGGAACTTTATTTTAATATTTATTAAAAATTATTTGTGCCCGGTTCTTTCAACGCGGCTCGCGAACTTTTTTCATTAACATCACCGCATTTAACCCTTTAATTTATAAATTCCTCCTTTTTTTAACCCTCGGAATTAATTCTGAAAAAAAGGTTTGTTTGTAATGAAGCCAATCATTTACAAAGACCACTGTGCACATCGTCCGTTAATTTCCTTTTGTAATTTTATACGTGTAAACCCTACGGAGAGAAAATTTCAAAAGAGGAAGTCGAATGATTTTGAAATGCAAGTATTGTAGGTCATTGCACTGAAATTTCCAGAAATTCATCCCTTTATTATTAATTTTAGATTAGATTATCTATTTTATTTGACCGAAATCACCTGCCTTCTTCCAATCACTGTCATGTATCTTCCCACAAAAAAATATCACAATCGGTCATATCTATAGTTCGTTCTAAATAATTAAGTAGTTGTGTGAGGTCGAGTAAAACCAACCACAGAAATTGTAGCTATTAATAATAAAATATAACATAATACTAAATTATCTTTTTGTTGTTACAGGTAAGCATTAATCGATGAGGGTTGTTGCGGTGCTTTGTATTGTAAGTATATATAATAATTCTTTTGTTTTTGTTTAAGGGTTGCTTCAAATGTTATAGACAGAATTGGCTTTATCAGATGTTTACTAATTAATTTGTTAAACGAAAATGATTTTTTTTCACTTTTCTTTTAATTCAGATATAAATTGAAAATTACTTTGTTCTTTAGAAATTATTATGAATTAATTGGAAATTTCCTTTTTACATTTAAAAGGTTTTAAAGTTTAAAGCATTTTATTTATGTTCAGAAATACAACATTGATTTTTTATGTGAGCGTATGAATAAAACTTTTTAGATAAACCAAAAACATTTTTTATAGTGACCATTGGTTATAATAATTGGAGGAAAATTTTATTTTACAATATAAAAGATTGAAAAAAGGAAAATTAAAAAGAAAATCAAATACCATCGGATGAAAACATTAAAAAACAACATAAAACGTTGAATAGAATGAAAATAAATAACAAAAAGGACAAAATGACAATTGATTTTTTTTAGTTTAATCTTTTTTGATATCTAAAAATTGTCATATTTCCCAACAAACTAGTGAAATTATATGAAAATAGCTTACAGATGCAAAAATTATTGAAAAGCAGTTGTTAAAGTGCAACAAGAAATGTTAGAGAAATAAGGATAATCATTTAAAAAGGGTTACAATCAGGGATATAGAGAGAAAAGTTTTACAACTAAAAAGAGATAGATAAAATCTTAATTCAATTAGTGTAATGTTGTCAAAATGAATATACTTACAATATTCTTAAGGTGTCTTCCCTGTGGAGTGGAAAAATCATAACCATAATTTGCATAAGAGCTTTAGAAAATTAAAAGGAAAATTCCTTTTAAAGAGCAACATTAACCAAATTTTATAAGCTGTCGCGTATTAAACGCCCCATCTATTAAAATCTATATTAACCATTTAAAGCCCCCTAATCGATTTCTTTCCACCCATCATCTAAAAAGTTTATTTTTCCAGAGGGGACGAGAAAACTGCATTCATCTACTAATCGAAGCATAAGATTGCCACAAAATTTAAGGGAACGTGGGGGACTAATCTAATGTGAAAAATTAGATTTTCTATCTTAATTTCCTCCAAAACCAGACTTTCCATTAGGAGACGCGATCTCATATTTACCGGTTTCCCGTCTGCAAGAAAATCATAATCAAAGAACGAAATAAAAAGCAATTGAGCACAAGGAAAACATTAACACGTACATAAAATGCAAATGAAAACTATAAAAATTCAAGATTATAATTAATTTCTCGGATATATGGGGATTGCTTCTGCTTTATTTAGTTTCTACTTGAATACCTTCGAATAAAGTTTTGAATAACATTTCACAAATGTTTATTTTAAGGGGAAAGTAAACTTTGCAGCCTCTCAATAAAAAGCATGCAATATCCGACGAGAAAAAGTACATACAAGAATTTAAAAAACACCCACGTAATAATTCTAAATTGCAATATAACATGTCCACCCCCTGAAACTGCAAAATTTAACAAATATAAATATAAAGGTTTAATAAGTAAAAAAAGTTATAATTGCAGATTACAGTCTAATATAGTCTCCCCTCTCCACTTAAAAAGAAAATTGAAAAATACAAATTCGTTTAATCTCTCAGGTACATCGATTACAAATTGTGTGACGATTAACTCAATTAAGCAAGCATGAATTTTTTTTTTTTTTGGTTAAATTTGTCGTTATAAGATGCTTTCGAGCATGACATGGAAGTTCCAGTCTGGCAGCAATTTCGAGCCGATTTTACAATGTATTGCAAATATCGTAAATTTAACGTGATCGAAGGGATGCTATGGAGGTGCCAAGACGTCACCCACTATTAGACGTGGCAAATTTACGGTTAATCCAATAAAGTTCGGCAACATTGGCTCGTCAATCTTATAAGTGAATTGACGTCACTATCGGTATACAGCGACGGGAACCGATTTTTATCAAAATTGCTTGGCTTTATAACTTGTTTATTTTTTACACATCCATCAGGATTGGAATTAATGGAGAATGTTAGAATTATTGAAATCTGTCCGCCCGGTTACTCACTCAACCTGGGTGTGATGTGTCCTTTAGTGTCATCACAACCTCCTTGAGTGAGCGACCGGGTGGGCATCATCTGCATTTCTAAGGATTCAAGAGGAAAACAATGGAATCCCCTTCTACAACTCAGAACACAAACTACTTGTGGTATAATCATGTTTTTATGTTAATCCTCAATGATTAATTAAATATCGATGAAATGACAAATTTTAATATTACTCTGTGAAAATTTTTAGTACTAAATTAATACTGATTGCCTTAAATTATAACCACGAAAAAAGTAATAACAAACTGAATAATTTCTAATCAATGTTCAACAATTTGACCTTGCATTGTATATTGCCTCATTTAAATTTTAGAGTGGGATAAATTTGTAGTTAATTTTTCATAAACAATAATTAAAATATGTGTATTTGTGACGTCTCTTTTTATGTACAAATTTTTTTGCAACCGAGGTTACCAACCGCTTGATTTGAATTCATTAAATTACAGAATATTTTTTGGACAAAATAACTTTTAATTTGTGTTCATCTATGTTCTCAGCAAACATATTCAGTAATACCAACTCAAGACGCTTTCTATACAATAAATTATAATGCAATTTGAATTGTGTAGATATTTTAATGATGGTGACTATACGGTGTTGCGCTGTTTTTGAAAATCCAAATTATCAATTCAATTGAAGGTTATCAATATTAAATAGTCGTTTGGTGCGAAGATAACTATAAAATATAGTATACATTGCCCACACAATTTTATTTGCGGTACAATATTATTATTAGGTTGGTAAATGTATCCCCTAATTTTATTTGTCCAACACGCAAAAATCAAATTACGTGCATTGAAAGTTGTTTTGTCTGAAGTGTATATGTACATGTACATGAAATTTTAATGTTTGAACATGTTGAGGAAATCTTACTTCAAAAAAATGAAATTGTTCCAGACAAATTGTATGTTTCAAGGAAAATGCGATTTTTCAAGAAAAAATGTCGAGAAGTCGAATCGCACTGGAACTGTATTGTTTTTATTTGTGATTTAATTCTTTAAATTTAAAAAATAATTTAATAATTTACTTTTTTTGTATATCTACGCCCTAATATTATTATTTTTTATTAAGCCCCGTTTACACCGCAATATTTCTATTACAATAATACTCTCATGATTACACTATCATAACAACTATCATCGGATAGAGGGCGTGATAATCAATATCGCACTGTCATCATAGCTCTAGCTCGTATCACACTTGACAAGATTGTTGAGAGTATTCTCTATAGTCGGTAAATGGAACTATCATTGTGAAAACTGTAACTAACATAACAGTTAGATAATGCACATACCTGCCATGATCTAAGAAATGTGTGGAACTTCAATAGCAATATAAGTGAAAGTATAATAGCAATGTAATTAGCGATAGTACTATCGCAGCGTATAGACATCCATCCCACTTTCATAACACAAAGATCGAACGTCTATCATCAGAGTACTTTCGTGATAATACTATCGACGTGTAGACGAGGCTTTATAATAAAAATTAAGTAATTAACTAACATTTCCCTTTTTTAATCAAAACTTCACCAAGATTAAACAAAGGGAAACTTTGTCTAATTAATTTTTATTATATTGATAACATAATTATAATCTACAAACAGGTCACATCATCGTAGAACGAAACATGAAACGTCTTCTTTCTAACAGAATATTTAAAAGTCTCTAAAGCATAAAAGCTTTCATTAAAAAATTAATGATGAATTACCGACTTGAAACTCAATAGAATGTTAAAAAGGCTAAAACTGCATGCATCATACATTAGTCAAAGAAGCGGTAGCATCGCTTCCAAAAAAAGAAAAAGTTACTTATATTTTATGGATAAACTTTAAAAAGAAATAGAATGGATTTAGCAACTTTATTGGGCCTAGGTTCCCTACAGATTTAACAACGCTATTGAGTAATCTGATAAAAATATGAAATTCTGCTGTAAATGAGGAAAATGTTATAAAGAACCTTTTAAGGAAAATTGTTGCATCTCATATATAAAACATTAGCAAAGCCTTTTAACAAGGTTAAAATTTAATTTTCAAAGCAAATCCACCATTATTTTATTAGCTTCTTATTTGGTTAATTTATTTGATTTTATTAAAGCAACCTGTAAATATCTAATCTAAAAGGAATGAATGAATTCAAAAGTTATGACGAAGAAGGGAATTCTTTCTCCAAAATTCCTATATTAAATAAAAATTGATTTTGACGCTAGATCTTTTCTTCCCTATGGAAATTGATAAAAATATGAGTGAAAATAAGGTATCAGAGTGCAGAATCGATCTTAAATTTTCCAAGGAATCCAAATCTAGGATCAAATTTATGATACTTGATAGCGCATGCGCACAAATTTTGAAAAACTCCGGCTAGTCATTGGAATAATATTTAAGTATCCAAAAATACTCTCCGAAACACCTGAAAAAAATCAAAAACTCAATTCGCTTGAAATGGTTTATTAAAATACAAAGTTTCAACTGTTCCCCGAAAATTTCACATCGATTATGTGATTTCAAAAATTGGAGCTAAATCGAAGATTGCCAGAAGTAGAAATGTGATATTTAAAAAATGAAAAAATGTCAAAATCATAAAATATCAAATCCCAAATGTCGAAATGTCAAAGAGATATTTGTGATAACTATTACTTAAAAAAAAAATAATAATAGATGAAAGTAACGGCAGATAAAGTTTCTTACTCTGAATCCCTTTTTGCATTTACCATTTCTAGATATTAGGGTTTTTACTTAAACAATTCTTATAATATACTATTTTCCTTGGAAAAATACATTTGCTTTGAAAAATCGCATTTCCCTCCATTTTACCTCTACAATTTTATGGTGAATATTTAAATGAATTATATAAACGGCGATTATACGAAATGATTTTACAAGTTACTTTTTAATATAACCGAATCGACTGTATAAACATAAAACGTCTATAAAAAGGCCATTAGGAGTTGCCAAATGTCACAGTCTTTGATGTTTAATGTACATAGGGCACATTTAAAAGGGATGTAAAATAGGGAAATGAGGTCTGCCCTCTCTCTCCCCATTTAACATATGGAGTTTGACATCTAACAGATACACGCCGGCAAATGTCACTTAATTATCAGCCACGGAGGCGTCTCACCATTTTCACAATATTCAATTTAGGACGGGACGACGGAGACGACGCATACGACGCTCTCGGTACGCGCCTCCATACGAAATTACTCCATTTGGCATAATTATAAATGAACAATTAATTAATGTGCATTCACCATCAAAGGTTCTGAAATTAAACTCATTTAAGTATAATGAGGACGCAATGTTAAGATTACGTATTCCATTACGATGAATAATAATCGTTATTATTAAATGGATGATATGTTCTTGGAGCGGTTTCATCCAAATCTTATTGTTGTCCTATATTTTAACATCTGGTTTGCATAAGTAATAATAAGGCTGTAAATCATGCGTTTAGTGGCGCCGTCCATTAATGAACAGAATTGAATTATATAGTATATTATACAACGCATTTCACAAGACAATGTTTAGGATTGGGACGCATTTACACTCTTTTAAGATTAAAGTGCAATATCAACTTAAGGCTTTTTTTATAAAAGGTTTAAAAAAACCTTTTGTTTTTTGTTCTATCACTTGATTTATATTGCTGTTACTAGTTTCTGTTCGTTCTAATCCATTATCGAACGTTTAAAACTCTTAATTTTAATCGTTCGATAAAGGATCATAAATTATACCAGGTAATAAAATTCTAGTGATAGAACAAAGTAGTAGTTTTATTTATAGGTATTAGAACAACCTTATTACGATTGTAAACTAGAAAAACTTATTATTTTTTTTGTTATACTTTAATATTTTAATTCATTAATCATTTAAGTAATTACGAACACTACATTCAACACAGTTGAAGGAGTAGATGTTATTGAAATCCTTTGAGGGTTTACTGTAGTTTTCTCGGAATTTCACTCCAAATAACTCATTTCAAAGCAATTTGTGCGAATAGTTTATTCATTTTTTTAATATATACATATTATCGTCGTGTCTATATGGAAATTAATTTTCTTTTTAATGCAAGTAATTTATCTAATCTCTTGTTTAAATGGATGCATAATAATTTTCGTGAAAGTATAAAGGAGAATAAGGGGTGGATAATTTAATTTGTTGGTTTAGGTCGGAAAATTCACTTCCTTCCCTCTATTAACACTTCTATCTACTTAAAAATGTGTAAAGCTTTACTAATTAATAAAGGTTCGCTTTAATGACTTTACAGAATAAATACAACAGAGTTAAAGGAGGAGTATGTTTGTTCGATTTTCATTTTATATAAAAGAATCTTAAGATTTTTTTAATTCGTTTTGATTTTTTAATCGGAATGTTAATATTTAGAAGCGTTTTTTTTTAGATTTTCGATTTTTTGCATCAAAGTTTTTTCTTCTATTTATCTAGTATTTAATTTCAAACAAATATTGCTCGTTATCACAAATTTTTGATTATAGTTTAAAGCAACGTTTAAAAAGGTAGTAATTGGATTGCTTAAATCCACTTGAAGAAGAAAAAAAGCGATTTAAATGTAATGTATACAGAACGTATAATATATTCAGTTAAATCATCACTTTTGAATGTAACCTGAATTTATTAAAGCCCTAAAACACGCTCCGAACGAACAGAAATTTGAAAGGGCTTGCGAACGCATGTGCTCGTACCTTTTTAAATCGTACCAAATCGAATTATTTTTACTCTTTCAATTTATTCCTCGTCGAAAGCACGAGGCGTAATTGTGCTGATCTTGTATTTAAATTGGAAGGAAAATTATACAATTTCCTTTTTTAAAAAAACACGAAAATCTTTTCCCCATCCCCCCAAATAAATCTAACACTCGTTTCGAGTTAAGATGAAAGAAAGCCCAGAGCATGCATTTAATCAACAATTAATTTTAGGTTTTTTTTATTTTGTTTTGTTGGTACTGAAATGTTTATGTTGGCGGGTGTTATTTGTTAATGTCATTATTGGATGGTGAAATTAGGAGCCGGATTACATTTGTTACGCGCTCGCTCTCTCCATTCCTTCACCTCCTTCCCATTCTTGATAAAAATGATGCTTTATTTTTCCAAGTGGTTGAAATTAATAACGTACCCTTAAGGAAATTAATAATACATTTTCATGCCCACTTTTTAATTAAAGTACAGAAGGCGATCTTTTATTTACGAACAAATTGGAAATTTGATATTTCTTTTTATTAATTGGAGTATCAGTCGAAATAATTTCAATAGAATTTTACAAAAAGGAACTGCATTTTATATTATAATTGAACATAATACAAAATATTCTGAAAGGTTTATAGATTTTAATTTAATTCATAAATTCAATTTAATTTTAATTTATTTAATTTAGAAAATCAGATTAAAAATGTAAAAGAAAAGTACTCGATTGAATAACTTCTGTATTAATCTAAAAACACAAAAGAGAAAAGTAAATGAAGAAAATTAATATTTTTTAAAAGTATAAAAGTTGAAATAGTGAAGAAACAAGAGCAAGTAGATAGATTTCATATGAGAAAATTATGATTCAAAAAGTAAATAAAAATGATAATTTTTTCAGTTCGACGATGAAAATAATTCATAAAGTGCAGATGGAAAATTTTTACTTCTTTCCATTTTCAATTTTACCATCTAAAAAATTCAGCATTTTTTCGAATTTTAAATTTGCAAATCAAAAGTTAAATAATCGGAAAGTCTGAAAGTTGAAAGATGTTAAGAAGATAAAAAAAGTTTTGGGTATGACCTTAAGCACAAAAGAAGTAAAACTTTAGAAAGTAGTAGTGCGAGACAAACTATAAAAAGTGGAAGGTTTCACTGAGATTGCATTTTTTATCTTGGACCCTTAGAAAGTTAAAAATCCTTAATTCGAGAAAAATGCAATTAAAAAGTGATTGCAATTGATTTATAACGTGCTAGATACAAATAAATTATTATTGTTATTATTATTATTTCATCTAAGATACAATTTTTCAGGAAGAAAAACGGAAAAATTGCATATAAGGGTGCGTTTACATCAGAGCTGCGATTAGCAATAAAAGGGTGATGAGGCTAGTGAACATAGTACCTTAAATTTATGTTAGAACTTTAGAGAGCCGAGTTAAGTTGAGCAGCACCTTTAACTGAATTTAAATGGTGTTGAGTAACGATATTATAAAAATAAATGCACATTTTTTGCGTTGGCTCTGACTTTTTATACCGATTTTGCACATTATCGAATAGAAGCTAAAATCGTCTACTATAGTGATTACAAATGACCAGATTTTATGAAGCGAGATGTGAGATGATCAATTAATTTTGATTAATCATCACCCGAAAATGACGACATTTTTCAATGTAGGGCCAATTATCCAAATATGGGACGTCTGGTCACTTTACCCATAGGATTATATTTAAATTGTAAAAAATAAAGATAATAATTTCTAGTGATGTACACTTAACCCATTATAATGTGACATAATATATAATGATGTAGAATGAATTGTTCAAACACAAATTTCTTTGCAAGACGAAAACCCTCCATGTACAGACATCGTCAGTACTTAGATTTTAAAATTTTAGTACCCGAATTCTCACTGCTTTTAGATCTGTTTAATTTTCGAACCTTTCCAACCCTATTTACACCCTTCTGTAAATCTTATCTAGAGGTGTCTGCCGCAAATTCAATATAGAATTCGATTAGTTTACATGTGTAAGATGTCTGCGGTAATTAGATAAAATGGAAGACCCAAAGTTGAGGTTCAAACCGAATTACATTCTCCCGACCCTTTCCATTTTGATTCCAGTTCAAATTGCTGCTTTAATTTTTTTATATTCCAGGTGATGTAACCGACAAATCCTCATTTAATGAAATGAAATGATTTATTAAAAGCCCCGTATTCTCTCTTAATTACGAAATACTCCAGTAGGGACCCTCTTGTTAACTTTCCGGAAATGGAGGATGTTGATAATTCAACCTACTTTTTTTTATTTTATTTGCATTCCGCTATTTTAATTATTAATTTGTGTTTGTGATTATTTCGTGTGGTGTTTATTCATAAAATTCAATTTAAATTATAATTCCGACAGATATCGAAATATTTGTCATTGCGATGGTGTTTCAATTTGGGATTTTCAAATTTATACGAATTAATTTTCATTAGAATTTTATTATTTCATTAGTTGGTTTATTTGGAAAATAAATATTAATTTATAGAAAAAAAATCCGTGCAAATAATAAATCGTAATTGAGATAAACTTGATTGGGTAAAATAATTTAAAATTAAAATGAAATAACGTAAATTAGCTGATATTAAATTTTTTTGTTTGAGATTTTCTTTTAAATTGAAGAAATTTGTAACTTTTTAATTTGGAAATCTTCCATTGAACAATTGCGAAACCTTAAAGAAAAATAATTAAACCTAAAAAAATATTGCAATGTTGGTTTTGATCTCTTTAAGTGTTCTTTAACACATCTGGTGACGATACTTAATATTATGCAGCAACCCTTAAATTTTTTTTAAGCACCGCCACTAGCGGCGAATTCTTTTGTCTAAAAATTGTGCCATATGTATTCACATGGCAATTTCTTTGTTATGAATGTGCATGATTGTTAACCGCACGTGCAATTTTCTCTTTGTTTCAGCTTGCGAACGAAATACTTGCGCAATTTGAATTCCTACGAGGTGCGACTTGTATTAGCGAAAGCTCTAGATGTTTGGTCGCAGCATTCCAGACTTACCTTCACAGAGGTAGATAGCGGCATGGCTGATATTGTCATCGAATTTGGCAGGTAAAATTAATATCTTCATTTTCAGATTTAAATCTTTTTGAACGACTCACAAATGTTCTTATTTTATTTTTTTCCCATTTAATAAAAAAAAGAAATTGAGAGATACTGTGCAAAACAGAATTATTAAAAGTATAATTAAAAAATAGAATGAAAAATAAATTTTTTTTTCGCAAAATTTGAAAAATTAAAAGATAAAAAAAATCATAAGAAGAGAATAAAACGTCAAAATATTAAGAAACATTCATTTAAATTTTGAAGTTCTTAAATTTTTTTAATTTTGAAAAATTTTAGAATTCATCAAGTTTTTTAAATGTTAGTAATCTTGAAAATCTACATTCAATTAATATGTTATTATGTTAAAACCATTTATTTCTTATCTAAAAAATATAAATAACATATAAATTTAAAATAGAAACTCGAACAAAGCAAAACAGAAATTGAAATGAATTTTAGATGCGAACACGGATATAATATATCCGATTTAGATTAAATTATTTTAAATTACATAACTAAAAATAAATAAACCATTAACCTCATTCGGGAGCATCCAATTTTTCTTTGCATTATTTTAATTCGTATCCTGATATCCCCTTATTATAAAGATCTCATTAGTGAGGTTACATAATATTGTTAAAACCTTACCATACGATATTTGTTCTCATTTTTAATGAGATTGAACTTTAAAACTGAGCTTACTCCTTTACTCTTTGATTCGTAACATTTTTCCTAATATTATTACTGCCATATAATATACCTATATATAAATAATAGTGGAATAATCCAATCGAATCTTTGAGGTAATTAATCGTTGCTATATATCACAGCTATTATTTGTTGTTCATCACTATGATTATTGTTCTGACTTACCTTAAATTATCGTCCAGTTATAACTCAACTAATAAATCGATATACTTGCCAGTGATTAAATGCACAAATATTTCATAATCGACTGATACTGTAATTATATTTAGACAATAATTAACAACGAGAACATATACTGCTCATCATAAAATGCAAAATTTTTGATATTCTGATTTTTATTCTGGTACAACATA
Source organism: Coproporus ventriculus (assembly GCA_027574865.2). Lineage (NCBI taxonomy): Eukaryota > Metazoa > Arthropoda > Insecta > Coleoptera > Staphylinidae > Coproporus > Coproporus ventriculus. The sequence continues at coordinate 97,893 of JAODAH020011861.1, read as the reverse complement.
TCCTTTTCGCACAATCTAAACAACAAAAACTCGAAAATCATAAAATTCATCAAAATAACTAATTTAAAATAAGTAAAAATCAATTGTAAGTGATAGTCAAACTTAATTATTACGTTTGATTTTCTAACTAAATATATGCGAACAGAAATTAAAGGATAATTCAATTCTATGGGCTTTCAGAATTATCTGGAAGCCTTGCGATTTAGACAAACATAAGCTTTTAACACTTTTTAGAATTTTAAACTCATTTCGGAAATTATATAATAGGTTTTTGATCATTAAAAGCAAATTAGAAAAAGTATTGTATATGTATGTCAGTTCTTTACATTAATACGAAGTAAAGTCTGCGATTAAATTTTCAATATTACAAAGTTTATCAAATCTTGTGAAGCCATTTGAAATATGTTCCTATACAAATATATCTACATCTTTACATATTAAAGAAAATGTCGTATATTTTATAAAAAGCTTCTCAAAACAAACATCCCAACCAGATTAAAACAGGAATTGATTATACGATCCATCAGAAGAAAGAACATACGCCGTTCCCTTATTTTATAAATAGAAAGACAACAAAACTGACAGAAAATTTCGCAATAGATAAACTCATTACCTAAAACATTCTAAATACGAAATTAAACCTAACCGCGTGCATTGAACGTGAAATGTCTCGAACCCTTGTTAAATGTTGTACAAACATGTATAGTATGAACCATCAAAAACTAATAGCCGTGTCGAAAAAGCAACTCTCGCTCTTCTACAAAATCAAACACACGTGAGAATCGACGACGCGTCCCTTTTTACTTACCTGACACACTAAAAGCACACGGATACGGATAATAAGAAATGGAAAACTAAACTGGGATTGAGATCGATGTGCGAAAGACAAACAGACAGGAGAAAATTACCCCCGCATTTACATTTTATTTTTACTTTTATAAGTGAAACGGCTGTCTCTTGAACATTTTTTATTGTTCTTTCTATGTTTTCGTACGAATTAGTCTCAATAAAAGCAGGAATTTTTATTAATGATGTTAGAATTTTTATTTAATTTAATGGTTGGGTTTAAAAGTATTCTTAAGAAAATACATTGTTAAAAATGCATTACATCTACAATTGAGAAAATAGCAAATAAAAAATTCAAAATATTTAAAAAGTAAAAACATAAAGAAAAAATCGATACCAGAAATCATTTAAAAAAATTTAAAGATATATGTTTTTTAAATAGCTAATAGCAGACGAAAATTAAATTAAAAATTTCGTATTATACCTGCTTTCTTAAACTTTCTATTAATTTTTCCATTTCTATAATATTGGAAAAATAAAATGTTTTGAGTTTATTTAACATTTATTTCCTAAAAACCAACTAACAACCGATTTATTACCAGATAGCGGCGTAAGTAATTAAATTTGTGCTTTATTGAACTATTTCGCACTTGTTCCCTACCTGCTTTAAACTATAAACATTGTTTTAAATACATGTGGTATTAATTCAATATGTCAGGTGTTGTAACCTGAGAAAATAAACCACAAAATGTAACGTAAGCTCTTTAAAGTATGTAGACCACCTACCTAGCCACGATTTTCATTTTTTTCTTATTTTTAAAACATCAAATCAAACAATAACCCTTGGATCAGTATTACTCTAAACACACCACATTCCATTTTTTGTTTCATTTATTTAATTTACATCTCACGTCCGGCTGTAAAATGTTCAAAATAACAATCTGGTACCGGTATAACAGGGGTGGTTATTTTTAAATTTTAAAACTGACTCGCGTGAACACCCTCACGAAAATATAATCCTCCTAAAGGATTTCACATTTGATATTAAATCTTTGACACATGTCGTATTACATAAATGAAATAAAAAAATACTCATCGTTCATATTTCTAATGCAGAATACGGATTCAGTCCAAAATGTTATTTATTTGTTCATTGCGGTTGCTGTGGACATGACAATTTTCGATTGTGATAAACTATTGTTGTTAAATGTAACAATGTTCTGATTGCAAATAGATAACAAAGGAATGTTTACTTATATATAAAAAATTTTCATCTGCATCTTTAACATTTTTTCATAGTCAAAATAAAAATGCTTTAAATATACAAAAACAAACGAAAAACACCCTATTTTAATTAAATCTTAAATAAATAATTCTATTTATTTTAATTAAGAGTACGTTCTATAATTAATTACCTAAAACTGCAATGTTAAACAGAAGATTAGTTAGCGGACAATTATTGAAATGCAAATCTTGTTTTGATGTACTAATTATTTATTAATCATCAAACACCTAAAATATTGTTTAAAGCACGGAGAGATTTTAAGTTTTAAATGCAACGCATACTGCAGCGCCATCTATACGTGAAAATAAAGTTTTTGTGTACCTAGGAATACAAAGCGGTTTTCACAAATTATTTGAATTTTTATTTATTATTTTCAGTTATAATCATAAAGATGAATATCCTTTCGATGGCAAAGGATCAACTTTAGCTCATGCATTCTTCCCTGGATCCGGACGTGGCGGAGATGCTCATTTCGATGAGGATGAAACTTGGTTGATTAGAAATGATGAAATGGACCAAGAAGGTATGTAAATTTTTTTTTATTTGGATTGTCTTGTTTCTTTGATGGGTATTAGGTGCTCGCGTTCTCGTATCGTTTTCCTTTGTAGTAGTTTTATAGCAAGTTCTCGATACGCCTTTCTTTTTGCAAAGAATTTTCTCCCTTCGTTGCATTATAAATTAAAAGATTTGTAAGGAAATCGCCGCGTTTTTTTTATAATCCCTTTTCGTGGATTTTTTTTAAAACTTTTAAAACTAATTTCATCAGAAGTGGAAGAAAAGAATGTTTTTGATTTAAAAATTAAAATGTAAGTACTCATCAAAGAATTACATTTCATTCTGGAAAAATACAATTAAAACTTATGCAGTTGTGCAATAAGTTATTTGTAAAACACTTCTCATAATAATAAAAGGGAAAAGGAAGTCGATTAACAGGAATTGCTAATCTTTAAATTATGTAGTTTTTACTCCTGAAAATATTGGTTACGAAAAACGATATTATAAGCAATTTCCCATAGGAAGACATTTATAAACATTTTCGGGATTAAATATGCTTTCAATTTAGAAAAATCTTTAGCTTCTAGTTGTTTTTAAGTAATAACAACCTTCAAAGTACATAAATGTTTTCTGCCATCTTGGGTTTCTATTAAAAAACAAAAAAAAACTAATCTTACATACTAGCAGGGATTAATAAGTACTCACTATGATTTCTGATCCTTCTTGTCTTAATAATCTAGAGATAAAATGAATTTTTCTTTTTACAATTTTACCATGAGGTCATATCAATTTAAATAAATCGTTTGATAATATGAATCTGACATACTTCCATTTATTTACATTATTACAAACTTTTAAAGTAATATTTTTGAAGTTTATTAGAAACGCTTTTTAACATATATCATTGCCAAAAGCAAATCTCTTCTTTTCATTGTTAATCAATTAAATATTTAAAAGTTTTAAAATAAGCTTTTTTAAAAAAAATTTCAACCCCGTCGCATGAAAATGAATAACGATATCTTCCTTAGATAAAGTGTGGTATTGAATAATTCTGAAATAAAATCCCCATTTTATTGAAGTTGTTGCTTCTATAAATAAATTAGCCATCCATTCCAGTAAGAATTTCCACTTAAACATAACGCTTTTCACAGTTATCCATTTCTGAAAACAACTTTATACTTATCCTACTAAATATTAATAGCATCAGGGTAATTTGCTTTAAATATTTAGATAAATAAAAATGGATGTTTATGCAGTATTTACTTCACTTGGATGGAAAAATTTTTAGATAGCATATCTGAAGTTGCATCCTCCCATACGTGCGCTGTACTTTTTCTCCTTCCTCCTACTAACCGATAAGAACACATCCGTTCATAATTCGTTTAATCTTTGGAGCGCAGGCAATTTCGCTAAACACAGAAGAAACAACAACTGGTTTACGATTTTCTTTGCACATATTTTTAAAGATTACATTAAAATACGAATAACATGACACAACAATAAAAGTTAAATTTAATGTTTGCGTAGATCAAATATACTTGCAACTGGGTATAAATAGCACCAGGCTCATTTAGGGCTAAAAATATGTTTGAATGCGATTTACTAAATGAATGGACCTTGATGAATTTTGAAGTTAAAACTAAGTTGTTTGTGCAAAGTTAGTTCATTTTCACAAGGGCGCGCAAACCCTGAAGTTAGTTTTGTATTATAGAACCCCCTATAGTCGCTTTAATTACATTACTTCCGATTTTCTCTAGATGAATACATAAAATTATGTCATTCAATGTAGGTATAAGTTTGTCAGATGGAAATTTATAAATTTAGAAAACAAGTAATACATATAACTTTTTTATTGTCAATCAATTAGAAACAACATATAAACAATTAAAACTGCATGACATTTGCTAAGTCGGTTGTATAAATTAAGTGGACTAAAAAGAAGTAATCATTTTTTTAAAAAAGGAAATTAAGAGTTCGAAAAGAATTTAAGAAAAAAATTCCTCCTGTTTTTGTCAGAAAGAATTAATATATTATTAATGAACATTTATTTTTTTATATTTCTGTGTAAAAATCCTTATTATATCCGCTTAAAATTTAAAAAGAGTTTATTAAAGTTTAATTGGTTTCTGTTATACCTAATTACAGGATACAAACATAGATAGAATATGGACATTTATTCCAAACACGCCCACGTTATTTCATGTAATACCGTCTTGAATTTTCTCAGTATATTATTGATTACGAAAATTTTAAAATAGTCCGCTTCGTGCGATCGCAAGGTTCCAACGGATTTCCCGCGGATAAATTTTTTTCTTGTTTCATTTCAACACTATTTAATTGGAAATTTCATCCGGATAAAATGTTCACCAGATCGGGTTTTAGTTCTTTATTGAAAACTGAATTTGATGGGATCAAATGTTGGGTTAATCAAAAAGAAAATAAAACTTCACGCGTTTCGTTCAAGTGTGATAAAGTGATATGTCTGCTTTTACAGTTGCAATTAGGTGACTAGAAAAAAATGAAAAATGAACTTTTTTTTATTAAATAAATTAATTTTCGCTTGTTTATATTTAGAGCATGTTTGCAATGTATAATTAACATTTGTATGCGTTCCGGGCACGACTCTTGTTAAAGAGTTAAATCAAAACATTCTGTTCCTGCTCTAATTAAGTCTATTTTATATTGTAATTAGTGACTATTGTGATGCTGTTTCATTTTTTTTTTCAATTTAATTTCTGTTGATTTGTACAACGCACGTTTATTCATGTTTTTGAAAATTTATTTCCATCACATCCCGAAAAATTAAATAATGCAAATTGAGTATGTCACTATAAAGCCTGGAAATCGTGAGGTATTGAGACTTATGCTCTTATTTGTTTTTCTTTTTTATATATTTAGACGTTTTTCTCAATTTTATGAGAAGATTTTTTTTCCACAAAATGACGTCTCCATTAATTTCATGATTGAAAAATCAGAATTTCTAAGTAATAAAACTTGCAATTGTCAAAAATCATTAAATTTAATGTTAAGATTTAAAAATTGAATAAAACATTTGTATACATTTTTCCTGGATTCTAAATAATAAAAAATCATATCGGATTACAAGCAACGCCAAGTTTTACATGCAGCTGCACACAATTTTCTAAAAGTTTAGTTTATTTTCCGATAGTAAACCCCGGAATAAACAATGAACTTGTCAAAGACAGTAATGCATATTTTGCAAAAGTTTCATTATTTTTCCCGTCTGGACTTTTCACGCGTATATGTCCAATTTGCATCCAAAATAAATTTATATTCCCGCGAAATTTAATGCATGATGTGATAAACGTGTACATCTGTCAGTCACTCGTCCAGGTCTAATGATTAATTACTTCGGAAACTAAATCTGAAATCAACGGGGCGAAAGCTTCGAATGTGCAACTTCACTACTCATTTATTATATCCTTCCTCCTCACTCCGAAACTAATATTACACCGGGCACATCCCTTTTACAGGATAAGTTGGAGCCAACGTCTGTTACTACATGTTGCGGAACTTTTTGATACTATTCAATCGTATGATACAGACTTTATAACTTGTGAAGTATTTCGCTTCGTAAAGCACCCCCTTTTTAACTCCATTTCAGAATTCTAAAGCGCTTTTACAATAAACTTCATTTAGTTCTAACATTTTTATTTTCCAGATAATTGAGGTCTTCTTAATCCCTCCAACTAATGATTTTAATGTTTAGTTTACTTTAAGATCACGTTTTTATTACAGGTACAAGCTTATTTCACGTTGCCGCGCACGAGTTTGGTCATTCGTTAGGGCTTCAACATTCTCAGGTGGAAGGGGCATTGATGTTTCCATATTACCAAGGGGTGGTGAATGGCTCTAACTACGAATTGCCTGAGGATGACAGATTGGGCATACAGGCATTGTATGGTAAGTGACACCTGTATTCAAGCACTTATACCTATTCAGGATATAATTGATTTGATTCAAATTAGTTTTGATTAAAAAAAAAAACGAAACAGACGTTCAAAGTCATCAATTTTGCAAATTTAATCATTTCTACAGGATTTTCTCAATTTAATCAATCAAATATTCACTGATAAATATGGAGAAGTCTCAATAAACGATACTTTTAACTCATGCATTACCATTACTAAGTTTGAAGTTAATTTTATCTTTAAAAACTGACTAAAACTGAAAAAAAAAGACTTGGAAGATAATTAAATACACAGGGAATACCAAAACTAATCAAATTAAAGTACAAGTCTTTTGAGATGAAGAATAATATATCAAATATGTCATTATATGTTTTTAGAGATATTATAGAAAATTATAATAAACTATTCATAAGTTTGAATATATTCATTTTTCCTGGATTATAAAAACATTTTCTGGAATATGACACTTTTTGAATAAGAAAATACAAATCATACATTTTTAACATCCCAATAGACCTGTTGCATATTTTTGCATCATAACATTTTCCTTTAATTTCCCAAATGATTACGAATAAAATAATCATATGAAAATATGTATTAGGAAGTGCAAAGACAAAATGAAAGTAGCGCCATCTGGAACCTCAATTAACTATGATGATGTTTTGGATATAAATATTACAAACAAGCTACATACCTAATGGAATATTGAACTTATTCATTAATTTCTTTCAGTAATTGATTTCTTCAAACTTTAAAATGATTTTTTGCAATTTTACTAATTGATTCTAAAAAAACATTTTCATGGGAAAAATCAATTTGTATTATTTTCTAAAAAGTTGGCCAATTTTTTTAACATTAAAAATCAATAAATGCAGAGGAGACATGCCTCAAAAGCAAGAAAGAAAATGTTGAAGAATCAAGGAAAATTAAAGAATCTTCTAAAATAGCTCAGAGTGCTGAAACAAAAGAAGATGAAAATTAAAATGAGAAAAACAAGATAAAATTCCAAAAGAAGAACTTGAAGAATTGGATGAAAAAATTTGATGTCAATCAGCATAAATACGATTATTTGAGTAGCCTAATTACAAACTCAGACATCTGCATGTGCTTTCATTTCCAGCTAGAGCCACTTTTTTGCTGTGACTATAATGTTACTGGATAGGATTCTTTTTTTTACAGGTTTTTCGCTATTAATTCTCATTTTTGAAACAAACTGATATCACCATTCAATTCTGTGCATCAAGAACTATAAGAATTAATCATCACCTCAAATTATGAAAAAATGTCAGATGTCCGGATTTGTAACTAGGCTACTCATATGGTACTTACCAAGAAAATCTTGATTTTACAAAAATATGAGAAATTTTTCTTCAATTTTCTTTTAACAAAATATTCCTGTATTTTAAAAAATTGTAAAAAAAAATTAATTCAGATATTTCACAAATTTTGGTAATTTTTAGGTAGTCACTACAACAGACAATGGGATAGAATACCTGCCTACGAACCTCCCCCTACTCCACCCCCTTACCCAACCACCCAAAGGCCACAAATTACAAGACCACCAGAAAGACCTAGATATCATACACCTAAACAGTACTATCCTCATAAACCCATGCACCCTAATCGAAAACACCCGAAATATCACGATAAAATTCCCACACGACATCCTCATTGGAATCCTGAAAACAATCCATGGTTCAAACCAGAAAGACCTACTACAACAACAACCACAACAACAGAAGTTTACAAAGAAAGAACTGCAACAAGGAGACATACATGGACACATAAAGAAACTTCCCATCGAAAACCAGATACTTGTGATACTTCTTATGATTCTGTTGCTGTTATTCGAAGAGAAGTATTCATCTTTAAAGACATTGTAAGTAAAATATAAAAGAAAAATATTTTTACATACCTTCTTGGAAACATTCTTCAAAAAATTCAATTTTTTATTTAAAAACTAGTTTACAAGTTTTAATAGCTCATAAGTTCTTATTCTTAATATAATCTGCTCTTTTTTAAACTACAGAAGTTAGACTGATATCTTTAGAATACATAACATCTTTTCTTTGTTGCAGTATTTTTGGCGAATAGGTGACAATGGTCTATTAAAAGGTTACCCAGCTGAAATTCAACGCATGTGGAATGGTTTGCCACATAATTTTACGCATGTTGATGCTGTTTATGAACGACCAGATAGTAAAATAGTTTTCTTTATTGGAAAATTTATATATGTCTATACTGGAACATTATTAGATCCAGGTTACCCAAAACGATTGGCAACATTAGGACTTCCTGAATCTCTCGAAAAAATTGATGGAGCTACAATCTGGGGACATAATGGGAAAACATTTTTTTTCAGTGGCAATAAATATTGGAGGTAAAAAATTTTTGCATTCATTTTATGTAGTAGAACTTACGGTACAACTTTTTATGAAACATAGGTGAAGTTAAAAAATATTTTATTTGTAGAAGAAAGAGTATTTACAACTTTTTTATGGTTTAATAACCATTTCTGCCCTCTAATATTTACAGGTGTTTTTTATCTTTAGGTTTGATGAAGATCAAGGTCGTGTCGAACTGGATTATCCAAGATCAATGGATATGTGGTCAGGAGTTGGATCCAATATCGATGCTGTTTTCCAATGGAAAGATGGTAAGTTCATGTAAAAAGAAACTTGCCAAGATTATAACTCAAATGTTTTAAGAAACTGTAGAGTTTTGAAGATTCATATTGAGAAAATTATTATGTAAATAATTTTTACAAATGCCATGCAAAAAAAAAGTTTTTGCCTCCGTCTTACTTAGTTAACATTTTACTTTTGAATTGACATGTAATCAAAAGATTATAATGAATGAATTGCAAAAATTTCCATTTTTTTTTTTTTTCATAACACTATGCTCGTCTATTGAGACACATTTAAAAATCTAACATTAAATATGTTTTCTAGGAAAGACTTACTTCTTCAAAGGAAAAGGCTTCTGGAAATTCAATGATCTTCATATGAGAGTAGAGACACCCGAACAAACCCTTTCAGCCCCATTTTGGATGGGTTGTGCAAAAAATTTAAAAGAAAAAGAATATGTACCGGGAAATAAAGCCCCATATATAAGTGAAAATGGTTTCAGTGGATCTAATAAAAATTTTAATTTTAGTTTTATAAATCTAGTTATAATTCTTTTGATAAAATTGTATCCATTAATGACATAATTATAGCTTTGGTGCGAGAGCTATGAAGATTTTTTTTTGTATATATTATCAACCTCTAAAAAGAATACGAATTTTTTACCATATTACTCATGTAGTTTGCACATTTCATATTATATGCCTTTTACTATTGCTACTTACTGCCTTATTATCTATCATCAGCAATCAAACTAAAGATTGATTGGATTTCAGTTCCCATACACATGTAAGTTATTAATTTTTTATAATGCATTTTTGCAATTTATTATATATCTGCCAATTTACAAAATTTTCTTATATTCATATATCTTTTGAACCTTCTTATTGAGGTTTAGCTAAATTTTTTTGAAGACTGAATGTGAGTGTTAACTGCCAGATACAACTTTGATTGACTTTTTTTTAAAAAAAAGGAAGCTTAGAACTAGTTTAATTTGTAAATTTGATTTAATGTGATACAATTTTTTGAATTTGAATGAAAACAATAATATGCTCCTAATTGTAAAGTGGAAACATGTGAAAACAATACGGTTCCACATCATGGTTCAAATTCTGCTCTCGCTAGGTTTAGTAGACTACACAAGTCTACTAGAAGAAAATGCATGGTAAAATATATCCTGAAATGCATAAATAATTTTTCGAAAAAAGTTTCAAGTGCATACAGTTGTTTTATACTTTATCATGCCCTAGTAAACATACAAATAAAAGAACTCTTTTATATAGTTATATAGATTCAGTTTTTATATTAAGGAGTAAATTATTTGTACCACTGTGATATATTTTATATTTGAATTTATGTATTTTTTCTAACATAAGATATGTATATGTATACTAATTTAAAGTGATTTTATTAGATTGACATAGTTATTTTAGTTTAAGTTAATTTTTATCCGTATAATATTGTTTTTAGATGATGTATAGTATTTAGAATTATTTTTATCCAATTAATTGAATATATATCGTTTATTTTAAATATATAATTAAGAGCTTGTAAATAAAAATATCTTGCTATATTTATATTTGTTTTCAATTATTAATTTATTTAACATACACCCCACTTTTTCCAAAAAGAATTTTTTTTAGCTAATATTTGAATTGGATGGTGTTAGGTACAAAACATATAAGTTTAGACTTACCAAGGTGCTTGGATAATTTATAACAAAATTTATAGTGACCTTATACCGTACAGGGTCTTTAGCAAAAACTTCTCTATAATATATACCTGTGGCTCAAAAAAAATAAGTCTTTTAACTTTTAAAAGTTACGAAAAAATTCCCTCTATGGACAAAAATAATTTTGAGACCAATTCGAGTTTCATATGTCAAACATTTAACTCGAACAAGCGCATAAAGTCTCTGAAACATAACCTTTACCTCACACAATCAAATGCAAATGCCTCCAGTGAACGGATAAATGGAAAGTAATATAAAACCTGCCTATTTGGGACAATTTTCCTTCCTATCCAGGATGTTTGCTGTTCAGCTGTTGATGAATAATGAAATTTTTTATTATAGTTTAAGCAGTAAGATACAAGAGGTGCAAAATTTAGTCGAGCAAGGCATACATAAAAAATGATTGTACCAGAAGTGATAATTGATTAACAAATAATGCTTATCCTATCAACATGAATTTACCATTTATTTTATCAGTTTTGGTACTATACTATAATAAGAAAACAATTTGTATTAAATGTAAATGTTATCTAGTTTTTCTTCTTTCGTAATCAGGAGCAATAAAATATATTAATGATTTTATAGTTCCTGAGTATGAAAGTAGAAAAACTTGAAATTACAAAGACGTAAAAAGAAGGAAGAAAAAAGAAATAATACGAATTATAATTTAGTAGAGGAATTAATCTTTTTGAAGAAATAAGACAATTGCATGGCCCTGAGGATGACCGAAATGTCGTCAAAGTAAAAATTAGTGATTTTATTGATAAAAGTGAACCAAACTCCAGGCCTGAAAATGGATTAAAGAATTTAAAAGCAACGAGTGATCGAAATAGTCTCCTTGGGACACTAGCTTCACATTTCTGACCTTAATATAGAATTTACAATTTTGAGATTTTAAAAATTTCATGGACCCTTTTAACTTTTTTCAGGCAAAAATTATAAATTTAAGAAAATCCTAAATTTCTTGTAATCTTTTATATAATAAAACAATGATTTACTTGTGTTTTTTAATTGAATAAAAAAATATACAAAAAATAAATTCATAGAAAATAAAACAATCAAAAATAAAAAAAACTGTGGTATGAATAGTAAATAAAATTTATGAAAAAGGAAAACCCTTTTTTATACCAATAAACACATATAAAGTAAGAGGCCACGTACGTATTTCGGGGGCTATGCTCTCTTCATCAGCAGCCAAAAATCATTGACAAATGACAACATTCAAAAACTCTTTTATACTCACATTTCAGGTTTCTGAGAATTTGTATTTGTACCAGGCACCTGGTAATATGTATCCGGGCCAGGGGGGTTTCGAGTTGCTTGCGTGGTTTTAATACCTTCAGATTTCCTTCGAATATGCTAATGTGGCACTATTCATCACATCATCACTCTCATTAATATGTTTTTGAATATAAATCATTTTGTTCGCTATTTAGCTCTTTGTGATTATTGACCTGTTTTATTAAATGTAAATTGTCTTATAATGATGTTGTGACATTTTGAAATATGTTAGGCAACTGTCAATTTATCTAGCTGGTTGTATTTCCAATTAGTTAAATGTTCTTTGAAACGTGTGTTAATGGCACACTTGGTTTATAGAATGTAAACAGAATTACAGTCCTTGCAATCAATCTTATAGATACCCGATTTGACTTTATTTTCTCTTTTGTCTTTTGGGTTACCTAACAAATTTCTGTTGGATTGTTTATTTCAGCCAACCTATTGTCCCAAAATAATTTTAAGACTTTTAGTTAGAGGTGGGTCATACTTTATGTCTTTGTTGATATAAAAAAACGGTTTTTCTTTGTCACAAATTTTATTGAAACAAAACATAGATGAATATTTGCTTTCTGCAGTAAATTCTTAAAATTACTTAAAATTTCTTGAATGTTTTAATGTATTATTATCAGTTATTATCCTTTTAATCATAGAACCGATGCAAAAAGGCATCCACTGGGTCAGCTAATAAATCTCCTGTTGTAGTTAATAACTGCTGAACTGCTTATGTGAGAGCTTCAAGATACCTATCATCAAGATTTAATTTTCTTGAGGTTTTAATTCTATGAACTTTAATAATAATAATAATAATCCATCTCAACTTCTTCTGTGACAACTGTTATCATTTTGATCTTTAGATATCTTCATTTGTACAGCTTGTGCTTTCTGCTTCACCATCTGTATTGATACATACACTATTGTTGTTTATCTAAAAATAAAAACATAATATTTGATTAGGGTTTGGGAAGTTTCGGTTTTTCTTGGACTCCTCGAGCTAGCTAGTAGAAAAATAAAAACATTTCTATCACAAAGAATGAGTGTATTAATTGTGTATAAGTCATTAAAATTCATACTCCTTCCAGATTTTTAAAGTGGAGGAGCCCCATCCTTGAAAGCTAGTGGGCAAAATGGTATGGTATGTTTCATACTTTACAAACTTACTTAGTTTGATCTTTGCTTGTGAAAAAAAAACTCTACCAACATTTACCTAAGAATTCAATACTCCTCTAGCAACTTGTCCTTGCTTTTGATTCTCTTTCAACTGGAATTCCCGCATTCAGATACGATTGATTCACTAAAAAGAAGTTACAATAATTATACACAAATTGTTAAAGGATAAGACAAAGAGGGAAGAACAGAATAAGTCAATTTTTTTATAAAATTTAGGTTTTTAATAGTTGGTGGTAATGACAGGGATCTAGTTAATGGGGACAACAGGAAAAAAATTGATTTAATTGTTTACTTTATTCACTTAAGTGGATTTTAATAGTTTTATTTATATATTTATAAAAGACAAAACATGAACAATGAGTATACACAACTTCCCCTTTTAAATGAAACAGACAGTTTAAGAATCTTCCTTCTTATTTTGTGGATGACTGCTTTAGACCAGTAGAGAAAAAAATTTGGAATGTGATTTGGAAAAGGTAAAATAAGAACATTATTACATTTAAGACAACCTTTATTACTGAATGCATACTGGTCAATTGGGTTATACAAGTACAGAGCATACAACTTAATACAGTTGTTAAAAGCACTTAATATTCTAACTTAATTACTATTTGGATCCCGACGGCACCATTTTTTGGTAGACATGATTGGACATTATATAGGCAAAAACCATCAAAATTTAGAATGAATAACAGTGCAGTCGGGCTCATTTTTTTGCAGTATTTTCTTGACATTTTATACATTTTTTTTGTAATTTTCTTGAATTTATTTACTACAACATATAATTGAGTCCTTATAATAATATATTCTTATTGAAATGTTTCCTTTTATTATACGTTATTATTTGGGGTGTAGTACATTCCTTTTAAATCAAAATTTGATTATTATACTTAATTTTGTCTAAATTTATTTGATATCACCGTGACATTTTGGCCTGGTCCCTGAGTATACCCCCCCTAGGACTGTTGTAAGTTCCGACGGCCTCAAAGAGATTCTGCGCAAATTCATATCTATATATTTAATAAAGGCCACCGATACAAATCTCAAGTCCTTTCAAACTGATAAAGACCTCGATAAATGCCTGAAAGACACTATTAAGCTCACCGCTGACTGATATAACGTCTTAGTGCCGAATGCCCAAAAATATGTGAGGCGCTAGGAACAAGCTTAAACTGGTTTGTACGTTCAAAAGATGGCGTTAAATATTGTTTTATTTGGGCGGAGCATAACATATCAAGGAACTTGGAAGAAAATTATAATAATAAAAGAAACACCAATCGTTTTTTTTTGCCCCCAGCCCCAGCGCGTTATATCATTTTAGTAATTCGGTCAACGGTTCTCATTTCATGTATTTATCTTAAATACATAGTAAGTGATGTTAAGGTATCCCAGAATTGATAATTTTTTTATTCATTTTTTTTAGAAAATTGTCAGCATATCACATATTTGAACTTGATAACAACAAAAAAATATTCTTTCTTTATTTAATCATGTTCAATATTGCCTTTTTAATTCGATATACATATACTTGTTTTTTTATATATATACTACTAAGATTGTTCGTATGAATAGTTCCGATACAAAATGAAAATTAAATAGACTAAAACAGGAGACCATTATAAGAAAAAACACAACCTTGAATATATCTCGTTTAAACAGTCACGAATAACTAAAAATTAAACATGAAACAAAGGAACTATCTTTGTTTTGGAAGATGAAAGAGAATGTTTTAAGTTTCAATCAATTTGTTGTACCTAATCGTTTATACGCGTGCTGATTGCTTCATGTTCACTAATAAACCATATTTAGATTCTACATTGAAATATAAAGAGGCATTTCTTCAATTGGACTAGATTTATTAAGGAGGGAACTGTTTAGGCCATTGGTTTTATACATCCCGAAAAACCAAACAGAAAAAAAAAATTAATGGAAAATACTTAAGTCATGTGATGCTACTTGGTAACAAATAAAAATTCTCTCAAAGTCAAGTGGTTCGTTTAAAAAAAAAGAGCGATTGAGCGATAGTAATTTTTATTTTTAAACCCTTAAATTGTACTTTGCATTTTGTTCAATTTTACACTTGACGTTGAAGGGTCTATTATTTAATTATACTGAACACACTTAAAATAAACTAAAATAAACCCAAATATAACTAAATGAAGCATGTAAGAACCGAGGGGAGATAAGAAATATAAGGTTTACAGCATATTCGGAACGTGTGGCTAAGAATGTTTCTTTTTTTAAATTAACTAAAATATACACTAAAGAATCTTGCAATGTTCAATTTTATTAATTTTTTTCCTTACCAACTATGGACCTTATACTTAATTCTTATAAACTAAGTCTTAATTATTAAGTAATTTATTATATACTATATGAAATTATAACAATTGTACAATTGTCAGACGATATACATATATAAATATGATTAATATATTGCATTATCAATTTAAATATACACAGCAGTTAAGCGTATGCGGCTGCAATGTAACCAACCGCCATGAGCAAAGTTTTTTTTTTTAATATATTAATAATAAGCAAATTTTGGCACGTCTTTATTTTGATACAATACTAAAAAATTCTGCCAAATAACGAATGACTCTAAAAAATTTTCTCATTTAATACTTTTTCTTTTCATTTTTTTATGATTGTAATTTAATTGATATATTTTCCCATTATTTAAAAAATGGCGCTCGTTTATAAAATTGTGGAGGCGCTCTACTAAGATAAAATTGTCAAAATGAGATTCATAAAAAATTGATTATGTTAACATAAAGGATATCATCATCAGAGCACCATTGAAAAACCTGTACCTACAAGTGTTCTCCTAAATCTCTGCATAGTCTTAACCTAAACATACGTCGAAACCAAATGCTTTTTACGCAATTCATTCTGAATAGAGTGTACTGCAGAAAAAGCATTTTTTCGATCACCTGGTATTCCTACAGTCTTTCTAGAGCCATCTTATGGCAATTAACCCATACTAAACTATAATACCCTACATGATGAAGTAATAGAAAGAGAGCACGTATATTCTAAGGCATTCGTTTTTGATTTATTTTTTTTTTTAAATATAAGGTATTCATTTTGGACATTTTGTGACTCGGAGATATGATACTAAATATAAAGTTTTGGTCTCATTTTTTTTTATATAAAATTTATCTACAATTTTTTTTTATTAGCACACATACAAAATAATTTGAGAAAATATTAAGCATAGACCCGCCAATTTATTATAATTCGAGTCACGAAGTTATTTTGAATGCTTAGTGGAATGTAAAAGAAATAAATTCAACAACACTGGTCTGCACGAATAATCTGATTCTGACCTTCAATCTATTATTGCACTTTCTTCATTAATAAAATGTAGTTAAAAAATTGCTTTTGACTGCCTAAAAAAATGACAAATTTTTTAAATGAATTATTGCTCAGATACTCTGTACTTTCTGTCAATTACAAATTATCAAAACAATTTGGACCAGATTTTAGTTTGAAATTGCTAATAAGTTTGTTGAAAAAAGAAATTTAAAATTTTTGTCAAGGTACTTAAGGCAGGAAAGATTAACTTTTCGAGTTATAAACTAAGATCTTGGGCTTTTCCTGGTTATATTTAATTTCTCTACACTACAAAACTACTTAAAATAGGTTTTTTTTATTTTATGGAAATCTCAATTTGAATTTTATTCAAATGTAAATAATGTTTCAAAATTTTTAAATTTTTTCATTGTTTGTATATGAGAAGAAGAAGAAGCAGCAAAGGGAATGGTGAAGATGAAATTTATAATTTTAATAATATTGTCATTATTAATTTGTATGGTTTCTCCTCTTTATGGTACCATCACATTAATAACATTCTATGATCATTGACATATATCATAGTTCTGTCAGATTATGTGATCTTGACCAAATATTATGACAAAAAAAAATTTTTAGTTTGAATGAAAAATTTTTGAATTGTGGTTCGATTGGTTTTCAATGTTACAGAAAAATATTTAGAGGGTTAAATAAAATGATTTGTTTCGGCAGACCAATGTAATTAAATAAAAAAGAAGAAAATACTCTGACACACTAATTTAATGTATTCTAAACCTGAGTTGAAAGGCCTAACCTACCATACCTTATCCTAAAATAAACCAGGCTTTCCACAACACCCCCAGCACACGATCTATACATTATGTGTCCTACTAAAACCTACAATTTTTTTTAATCCTACCGTTAGTAGCGTGTAAACACAGCGTATGTTACAGTATTTTTTTTTTAAACCTATGAGTAAACTCTGATTATTATAAGACATACATTATCTTTTATACATGTTGGCAGTACCAGCAGCTGAACTCCTCCGTCTCTTGAGAAGAGCGCGAACTAATAAATAACTTCTCCTACCCGAATTGATTTTTCATTAATCAAACCCGATAATAGGACGACACAACTATCATACAATCATAAAACACCTTATTTATTACAAATTTTTTATTTTCATCAAACGTTTGCAATTTTTAACTTCTGTGGAATTTTTAATTTTTGTTAGCAATTTGTACAATGGGGCGACGTGACGTAATCAACAGTCTCTTAAATTTATAAAATATAAACACCTGGTCTCCTACATAGTTAAATATTATAGACAAATAGAAAACCCTGTTCTACATACATAAGTCAGGCCCGAGGTTTAAAATTGCACATATATTTAGGCACTTGTTAGTAATTTTTTTTAAATTTATTTTGTGCTGAATTATAAAAACTACATGTCCAGTATATACAGAAATAGGTTAGTTCGAATTAGGATCGTCCCACACAGACTGCTATCATGTCTTTTGTTTTGTTAGTAGTGTAGGATGATCATTTACGTACAAAAAACTATCACTTGAATAACTCTCAACAAAATATATCAAAATAACAGAACAAATTGATGATAAAAAGAGAACTAAATACTAATAAGACTATCACAACCTCAGTTGGAAGATTTTGGCGGACTCATACAAGAAGTTTTTTTAAAAATTTTCAACAATATGACACTAATTTGTCTTTGGTATGCAGTGACAAGTGTACAAGTAGATGGCAAGAACGTGCAGTTTCATTTTTTTTTTTAAGAAATAAAGAAAGGAAAAATTCACTAAATAAAAAAACTGCACGAAAGACACTTAAACATTTAATAACTAGAAATAAAGCGTACTGTAAATAAAAATAATACTTGAAAAGGAAGTATATTGCACGTTGTGTTTTCACAACTAAGCTAATACTACATATTGACTAAATGCTGCCCTAATAGTTAAGTAACCTGTTTTAAGTAACTATAAGATTACCCATCAACCATTTAAGACTTAGATTCATACATTTATTTAAATTTTTTGGGTGAACGTTATTTGCAAGATTCTTTTGTGTATATTAACAGTATTTTCCTAAACACAAATCACATTTCCTTTCAAAATCATACCGCTAATCAGGGAACCCTTGTGCATAAAACATTGTGCACACTGATGTTACGATTCATGAGCGCATTAATATATCTTCGATGTGCTTATTTTGCAAAGCTTTGTATTTTCCGATTCGATGTATACTTCATTTCTATACCGGTATGAATTCTCTTGTTAAGAAAATAACAATATTCAAATTTTAAAGCTTAAGTTTGTAGTCGACATTAGGTATAAATATGGGCTGAATATACATCCGAGACCATTTCCGCCACGCGATTATTATTTATTTTACATATTTTTTAACAAAATTGTTTTTTTAAGATCATTGTTGGGTTATAACAATGTATTAATAAAGAGGCACATCATTTGGTATTATTAATTAATATGACGGTGAACGCAACTAGAAATATGTCTACGTAAGCTAAAGCGTGGTGCAATATCGGTTTTGCTCTTATGTTTTCTTTTCTTTATAAATCACTTGCAAAAAAAAAAGCGTGCATTAAATTAAATACCACACGTCACAAGCATGAGATATGAACACAACACTAACACTCACACAAAGATATGCATTTTCAAAATCGATTTTATAACCTCCAAAATGCATACAAGTGCAGAAAGAGTGAGAATTTCGAGTAGTTAATGTTGTTTGCCACAGCATACAAAGAAGATAATAAAAAAAATCAAGGAAATAAATACAGTAGAACCTCAATTATCTGAATTTAGACTGTAACAGTTTCAATAATTTTCATTACAAAATATTTTCACATTACAGATGGATTAGTCTTAGATAGATTACTTTGTAAATTAATAAATTGGCATAAAAGGAAATAGTAAGGCATTTTTTTTTCTGTCTGATGAAAGCTTGACTCGTGTGTTTTTGTCATCTGGAATTTCAAGAAATCGTAACAATGGAGCAAAAATTTTTATCTGCCAACAGTTACCACGAAATAAATTTGATGTTTCAATGCAAAACTTTTGAATTTCTCTTTAGATCGATGGAAATTTTAGTTTTAATTACCCTACCCCATAAAGAAAATGGTTATTTATGGGTTATTTTAATTTTTTGAATTATTGAAGAAGCTTTTATTAAACTCAGATAATCAAAGTCCTACATTAAAAGGCTCATCACAAAATAAATCGAAGCTTTATTTATTGTGCCCTATTGTACTTAGGCATGGTATGGTACATTAGATAAAAATACACTAAAAATTTAGATTTATATTATTTTTTTGGCAGACTTTTAAGTTTCACTTGTATATGAACCAAGTTACATTTTCCCCTCATTTATTTATTTTCGACAGCAGAATACACAAACTTGATACGCAGTGAATTTATTAAGTTTATTATTCGCAAATTATTTCGGGAATGGATTCAAAAGAGAGAATTTTAAATGCAAGCTGATGACAATACATCACAAAAGTGGATAGTGTTTTAAAGCTCGGGGGGGTAATAATAATACACTTATAAATCTACCGAACACCAAGTTTTAAGTAATCCCTACATACTAAGGCAGATATGCCATATCTAAATACCATAGTTTTATGTTCATATATAATATTTATTCCTTCTTTTTTTCTTTAAATGTTATAATATAAGATATATATAATAGTGGCGAATATATGTATATTAATATTTACTTGAAACACAAGTGGCACTTGGATCACAAATACTGTAAACCTAAATCAAATTCTTCTATATTTCTTCCTAATTTTTTGTAATTTCTTCAAATTGGCGTTTTAGGTTATGTTTCCAATTTCTTTTTTTGCACATCTCTTTTATTATGCAAGATCACCAATCACCATTTGGTTTTTTTCGGAATGACTGAAAATTTAATAGATTATCAGTGAACTTGCTTAGTTGGATGGTAAATATTACAAAGCCCGATAGGCCACACTTTAGTTAACGTTATTGTGCATAAAACTATTATCTAGTAAAAATAATCATGTAGATTCTTATGTATGTTGTATATACATATATATATATATATGCGTTTACTTATATCTATTTTAATTTTTTTTTTTAATTTTCTCTTTTCTTTAAATAAACAATGCTAAACTACGCTTCTGAAGGTACATAATATCAGACATAGAATATATTAAAAACTAGCGGAAGTTACGAATACCACCATTCATTCAGTGGATATTTCGAACTGACCGTATATATTTCTTTTTTTTAATGCACACTCGATATAGATATATAGTAGTTAGTAAGTAAAATCACAATACCAGTACAGCGGTTGCAGTTAACAAATGTTCTAATCGACTTTTAGATGCTTACATTTTTTTTGCTTCTTTATAAAATTTTTACAGGTCTGCAGAAAAATGTTCTTGTTGAAAAAGTGAACGCAAAATTAAAAGTTTTCTGTGCTCAATTCTTTATTTTTTAAAAGTAATTTGAATATTTTGCTACAAAATATAATTTGAAGAGACTTCTTTTTTTTAATTCGGGGCATAAACTAGTGCGTATCGGCATTTTGATCATCGAAGTTAAAAGTTAATCAATTCCTAATGCTTCCATGTAAGCTTTGAACTTCGAGCATTGAAGAATGCTATGCACTACATCACAAGGTGTACGACACAGGATGATGGAATTATAAAAATTGCCAAAGAAACTTTAAAAACTGAAATTTTGAATATTATCTTTTTTATATGCATAAATAATGAAACAATAACTTTACCTAATGCCTTAAAGTCAAAGTCAAATTTAAAAAAAATGTAAATAGGAATAAGAATTAGAAGCAAATTTCAAATATTGAATGTTTTTTAAATTTAAATTTTAGTGATGTAGCAAATGTTTTGCAGACCAGCCATAAATCTTATTAATTTTTTTTGTAACAAATTTAACCTTCTTAAAAATAAAAAAAATAAACATTCTGCAACCGCGTCCATGTCCATTTTTTTTTGTAAATTTTTCTTTAGTATTTTATTTCCTTAAATTTTAAAACTTATAACTATGTTATTCAAAAATACCCTATATAACTTAAATAAAAAATAAAACAATTCTCTATAGCTTTTGGTACAGTACATTTTTCTAAATTGTATGTAATCTATTTTATATAAATATTAGTTGACTTGTACCAATGTCATTGCCTTTAATTGAATATGGCATTTTAAAAATACAGGTCCTCAGAACCGCCCTAGATCACCATTGTAAAAACCCTTAACAGCAATACTTTTATCACAATCTACACACCTACAAACGCACGATTCAAAAAAACCCCTTTCTTTTGTAAAAATAAAAACACCCGACGGGAATGAATTACCAATGTAGGTATGGCTACCTACATAATTCTAGTACGTTCAATGGGCACGAATAAAATGTGCCGAAAGTGGACCACTTGCAGGTGCGGTGTAATCGCGACAAAATTTTTTTTAACCTATCCTAATATGCCTTAAATTTCGACAAATCAACATCGACCGTACATTTTTTTGTTTTTTTTTATTTATTTTTTTTTTTGGAAACAGGGCGTGTAAGAACTATGCACACACGGTTGTCAAATTTTTAAGCATATACACAACATGAAATACCCTAATACCAATTCTTAAACACTAGTTAATAATATCATGTTAATACCTAATCTAATACATTTACACTAAATTGGCAATAGATACTAGATTTAGAAATTCTAGTGGAACTGATCAATATATAAGGTTTAGGCGCGGAGAGGCCCATCGATAATGTAAAGCGTTCTCAATTTATTTATTTTGTAATTAAAGCAGTGTAATTAACGTACCCCTCGCGCAACCACAAACCGAATTACATTACCTTTTTGCACCATACATTTATTTGGCCTACGGAAAACCGGCCGCTCACGCCATCAGATTTCTACTTTATTATTAACGTACATCTTTCATCATGTCATTATTTTGATATATTGTATGCTACTAATTGCAATACACATATTATTATTATTATTATTATTATTATTAATATATTTATACGATATGACTTAGTGATTACATAGAAATGACTATACGAATACAAGCGGGAGCGACCAATTCGACCCGAGCAACCCTTTTTAAAGCTAAAAGAAGCTTTTTGAAACGGAGAGCTTTAAAAATGAATTTTTTTTTTTCGATTTTTTTATATTTTTAAAAATTAAAAAGCCACTTAAGATTCACAGCACAGTTGTGTACATAAAATACATGTTAGTCCAATGCTTGTTTCTTTTTACTGACGGTAATAAAAGTAACAATACGCCGTTGTCAAACCGAGCACTAAAATGTTTTTGTGTTTAGTAAGAAATGGTGCACGATTTGAAAACGGTAAAAGTAAAAATGCGAATTGATGTGCGGTAAAGTAATCATCTGAAAACATGCTAAATGCCATAATCTCGCGCGACATATACATATTTATAGATATTTTTATATTCCTCAGTCTTTCTTTAACTAGATAAAATTCACAGGTAACAAATTATGTTGTACAAACAGACACATTTTATTCTCATAACTTTCTTAGACTAGACAAAAAGAAATTTATTTTGCGATATTCGTATTTTTGATAAAATTCAAATCAAGCTGCCCATTTATTTGAAGAACACCATTCCAGAATTAAATTACATAATTCCAATATGACTTTCACAATGTGGCTACAACATGCCTAATCATCTAAAATCTTAAAATCCATTTTTTTCTTTTCCGATTTTTTTAATATACACTTTCTCCAGAAACGATCTGGGAAATATTCACCTATTCTGAAGCTGATAGCTATCAGAATTGGGCTCGGACGAGGTATGCTTTTTCTTTCTTCTACTTCTCTGGTATCCTAGTGCATATTCCTTCTCTTTTTTTTTTTTTCTTTTTTTGCTCTCGTTTCATGCAATACAAATTTTGCATTGCATGGTGTTACGAGTTTTATTTCTCTTTTTCTTTCTTTTTTCTGCGTTTATTTATTTTCTTTTTTTAGGTCCATTTTATTATTATTAATTTTATGATTTCTTTTTCTTTAACAAATTGTTTAATTAAATAACCTTAATTTTTTTTCTGTAACAATTTGTAATCCTTAATTGTTTGCTTGGTAGCCACATTTCTTTAATTGATTAGATATGAAATAGCAACTTTTGAAAAAAAAAAAAATTTAAGGTTATGAATGATAAATTTTAGAATAACTTATTGCTTTAATAGTTTTTTTTGCTTTTTTATGTTTCTTTTATAATGATGGTAGTAGCTTATATTAAAATCAATATAAAACAAGAAATTGTTGGAACTGTGTGTCTGTTTGGCTGCTTCTACGCACACGTTTTCAAAATGTTTACATACCGACATCACCGCGAAAGACTCACATTGGCTCAAAAACGCATCCACACCTATCTATATATTATATATATTATAAAGATACTCGATATTTTTTTTTTGAACACCACGTTAACACAATGTGATTGTACTAGTTCGGCTATGCATCACGTGTCTTTTTTTTCACAATATCATGCAACGGAACCAATTGCACGACGCTGACACCAGCACGATCAGATAACCAAACAAAATCACAGTAAATATTTAATTAAATGGACTAATATTAATTGTAAACATATTCAAGTCTATGGCTAACATAGAAGAAGTACACACAAATACTTTCATTATTATATAGGTATATATATAATAAAATTTATATATATTTTTCAGCTTAAATTAGAAACGATTTATATATATTATATATTATAATCAGCTATATTATTATGTTGTGTTTTATTACTAATTTTTTTTAAGAATACTTTCAGCGTGCAGTCTAAATTGATTGTGGTGTTATGCTACTGGGGGGCGATTTCTCGTACCCAGATCACATATATATTTATTTAACAATATATCTTTTCTTTTAATGATTATTTGTATGTGTATTCTGATATTTTCTTTATATATAGGAAGGGGAGATCACAGGTTTGTGGGGTTAACAAATTTAGATTTGTCGCCGCTTCACGCATCTACAGTAAGCTACCTAAAATCCCGAATCTCATGTTGTTTATTTTTAATTTGTTTTTTTATTATTTTTTTTTGTATCACATACTGAATTTCATAACACACGAAACAAACTGTAGATGCGTGATGAGGGGATCAAATCGAACCACACTGGGAAACAAAACACATACAAGTAAATAAGGTACGTTAATAATTTAAAAAAAAACAACATTACTAATATACAAATAGATTAATGAATTATATATAGGAAAAATATCTATAAATATAAAAATTCAGAACGAGAGAAAAAACACGTTGGAAAACGAGCTGAGTTTTTATCCACACTCTTAATTTCGCTTCCGCCTCAACATTTTTATATTAAATAATGATAACATATACATTTTGAGTTTGGTTGCGGTACCAACCTTGTATGAATTAGACTAGTTCGGGTTACGTTACTTTCTAACAATATGTAATTGTTATTTTATTAAACTCCCTTCACAGTGAATACCATTCAAGAGTCTAGTCCCAGATAATTAATTTAAAAAAAAATCACATTCATCTTAATTGAATGAGAATCCCAGGTGGAAGCACCTATTTATATCCTGAAATGCCAATCGAAAAATAATGGGATTTCATTTATTTTTGGGACTAGTTTAATTAATTTATTAAGTCAGTAGTGCATATTTTTGAGCATAACCTTAATCGCGGCAAAATTTTTAATACACATGATTAAAGCAGAATGCAGCATGTATTCCTCAAATAAAAAATTATTCCAGAGATTAAAAAATAAAATTCAACTCAAAATATATTTTTAAAAAGAAAAATAAAAATCAATTCCAATTAAAATCATTACCCAACGCATGCTGCTTCCTACCCAATCATTTAAAATTACTTTAAAATTGAATAACCTTTTTTAAATGGTAGTTATGTATATAATAAATATAAACATTAAAAAACTGTGAATAATTATTAAAAAGAATATTTTGTTATAATTTTTAAAACCTGTTTACTTGCGATCTTTGTTGATTTTTTGGTTTTTTTACATTGACTCTCCTCCTAATAGGTCACCAGGTAAGTATGATTGAAGACTGGAAGGTGTTGCTCGTGATTGGTCTGCTGATTCCAAAGGAGTCGATCCCCATAAACCAGCTGAGGATGTATTAGACCAACCAGTACTCCAGGTATCTGCTGTATTGGGTTGTTTGCCAGAACCCCGCCAAGCACTTGAGGAACCACCTTGTTGGCTAGCTACTTGTTGGAGTAGGGTAGCTGCTTCCCAATCAGTCGGATTTTCCGCCAAAATTGTTGTGTTGCCCAAAACACAATTATTCAAAATGCTTTGAGCCTATAAAAAATAAAAACAATTTGTAATAAACTTCCATATTTTTATTTATCAACACATAATAACACAATAGTAATCATGACTAAGTATTACGAAAATAACTTACCTTAATTGCTTCTTCATGAGTTGAGTACTTTGCAAGTGCAAAACATTGATGCAAATACAAGTGAAAACACAGCAGTGGTCCATGTTGCATGCACAATGTTCGTAAAGTAGATCCATCAATCTATAAAAATAGAATAAATCAAAATTTATTTTAATCTGCAGAAGAACGTTTATCATTCATTACTTCTAATAATGTACATCCATGGATTTATTGTAATGTGCATTAAAATAAAACATAATAACTGTTTCAAGATGAAAACTTGCATAAATAATAAACATTTATCTTCTGTCAAAATATAGAATAAGTGTATTTTTCCTCCATTTGTTTATCTGTTCTTATAAATGATTAACTTCATATTATACCTACAAACAATAATTTTTTACCTGGGCAGTTAAATTTCGAAGAAGTAACCATTGAGAGGTACTCCAATTATTATTGCTGCGTTGAGCTGCCCCCCATGCGCTTGATGTACCTATGTTGCTGGCCCAGCCATTTACAGAATTTCCACCTTTTGCAGATAAGCCAGGTGGTGGTCCACGTTTTGGTGCCCATAATTCACTGGTTACAGCTGTTGTCGGATTTAAACCTCCTAATACACCTTTTGCATTTGGAGTTTTACAACTTTGGGGACTAAAAAAACCTCAATCAATATTTGAACCGTAAAACGTCCAGAAAATATTGAGCAATAACATCATTTCGTCATAAAACAATCTAATCAAAGCATTCATTAATTGGATCCATAATTTTTAATCATTTTGTAATAACAAAGTAGTATCTTTTCGATGTAATTTTTTTTTTTTATTAAAAACTTAATAAGGTATTGTACATTTCTCTATCATAGGTTAATTGGAAAATACGGCTTATTGCAAAAAGATCACACATACATCTTTAGGTACATTAGAAAGACTGACAAAAACTGCAATATAGAAGGGCATTAGTATTATAATTAGTAATTTAGTATTTGCTTTTTTTTTTTAAATCAACAATCTTTCTTTTCTGCCCAGACTTTTTTTAATGTTATTTAAAATTATTATAAGTACCTCGTAAATGCATTAGATGTAGATGATGGAGGATTGAAACTCCAAGTGGATGAGGTCAGGCTTATTATGGGCTGAATATTGTCACCAGTTGCTGGAGGGCTTTTACTTGGGTTCATTGCAAAGAGCTCATCTTTAATAGTAGGCAATGATAAAGGTGATCTAACAACGGAACCTGGGGTAATGCTGGGATCATCTTCTATGGATTTCTGGTTACCCTAAATATGAAAAAAAAAGTTTGAAGAAAATTTCAAAATTAAATTTATACAAGTTTTACCTTCCATGGTTTTCCAGGTTCAAATTCAGGTACTAAGTCAGTTAGAGATGGTTGCGCAGGGGCTGGCCATTGAGCATCTTTAATATCAGAACTGTTGTTATCAACTGGTGCGCTATCTGGCCAGCCAGTATCACCAGCATTGCTACGCCCACTTGACCATGGGCCATCTGATTGAGTAAGGCCCAAAGGATTCAAATTCGGTGAACTATGAGATGGTGCTAATGGTTTTGATACAGATCCTGGAGCACGACTAAATTCACTGTTCTCATCTTTATCGACTAATGAAGGAAGTTTCCATTGATTCAATCTTGACTGTTGTTGAGTCTGAAATTATTTTAATAAATTAAATAAAATAACATTTTGAAAAAATATAATTAATCATTCACTAAATTGTCATACTTAAATTAATATCACGGGCCTCATTAATTGGATCCATTTTTATAATCATAGATTTTGGTAAAAGATGGGAGATGTTTATGATTGATTATTTTTCAAAACAAGTAAGAAATTTTCAATTAAACATAATGTAATCAACAAATTGCTGCTTTTGCAAGACAATTCTAGGTAAACCTATTTACCATTTGTGTGTCCTTGATTCCTAGATCTCCGAATGGTCCTTGTAATGAGCTAATTGAGTCGTGCATATTCGGTTTGAATATATCAGAAGCACCAATGTGCTGTTGCTGCTGCTGCTTAACATAAATGGCTTGTTGGGCCGCAATTTGATTCTGTAAGTTTTGAATTTGTTGCTTTGTTTTTGTTATGAACACTGAGCATTGCAAGTAAGCATTATTTGGTTTAGAACCAATGCATTGGTTTTGAGTCATCGACTGTTGATTCAAGAATTGTTGGAGCATCTTTATCTGCTGAAGAAGTTGATTCAAGAGAACGAGAGTTTGTGGTGCCAGTGGTTGGTTTAAAATCTGTAAAAATAAAAAATCTTTAGAACTTTAACTAACTGTAGACATACATCATTGGCATATCACACTTTCAATGAAAGATTTAGAAGTTGGACGCACTATAATCAAACAAAGCTTCAAAATATGAATATTATAATGTCAGATTACATTGCTGAATAAAAAAATGGAGCTACAAAAGGGTTAAAGACATGAAAACTTAACAATAGAGATGGAAAATGTTTCTCTTATCATATTCTCTTTTAAAAAATAAAGGTTGGATACCTTACAGATGACTAGCCCTGCAATACCGGTAATGCATGTGTCATATTTTCAAACTAAAATGTTTGTGACTTGACTGACGAAACATAAACTTATTATATGTTTGGTAATAACAGCCACAAAAATTTTTATATCCCTATTCTTTATATACAAAGCAATTCATCTGCTTTGTAAATTAAAGTTAGGGAAAACATCAACTTAAATTAATCAGTTCTCAAACTGTCAAAAAAGCGAAGTGTCTTTAAGGAAATTTTTGCTCCAAATGTTAACATTGCAATTGTGCTTATATAATCAATTTATATATGATGTATGACATGGATATTGAAATAAAACTGCTTCTATTTTCTTTGTTGCAACACAAAACTATAAACTGTACTCCAAAGAAACAATTTAAAACAAAAATTAATTTTTCCTGTACAAGTATAATGGGCAAAAACTATGTCTTATTTATAATAATATAAATGTTTCTAAATAATTTAAAAATCTGCAGTTTTAATAAAGTATTGCACATTTATCAAAAATAATTGAAATTTTTACCTGCTGATTAAGGTATCCTGCTTGCACGGCCATCTGAATTTGTTGCACAAGCATTCTTAATTGAGCAGTAGATGGCTGCGACTGAGGTTGAAGAGTTCTTCCACCTGCACCACCATTTCCACCAGAACCAAATCCTGGTGAACCTCCTCCGCTAGCTTGCTGCAACATTTTCTGAACAACTGCAGGAGGCATGTTATTAATGAGTGAGTTGCTTCCTGCAGCCGAGGAACTATTCAATAAACCGGATGTACTGCTTCCCTGTTAAAAACAAAATTTAGCAATTTTTACATTATAATATATCATATAAATATATTACAGGAGGGAAATTCATTTGAGTTGCTGGGCCTGAAGGGAATCCCCTTTGTCCTGGGAATTGTTGATGCTCGTAATGATCATCATGACGACCTCTCCAATCATTTGAACGTAGCAGGTCTACTGCATCTTCCATATTCATATCACGCATTCGAAGAGCATTTTCAACATCCTCTTTCTGTATGATAAAAAAGAACAATAAATCTTTCTCATTTCATTTTTTTTGACAATTACCTTATATCCCAATTCAACAAGTACTCTAAATTGTTTGGAATTCCAAATGATTTCCTTAGTTAACTGCTGTTTTGGTCCTTGCTTATGATTCCAATCCATATCATTCTCCCCCCAAATAGGAACTGTGCTAGCCATAGTTTTTTGTTTAGGCCAAGGATTTACATCTTCACCCCAACCGGCAGCTGCTGGGTTCGGTTCATCACCCCAGGAACCACCTCCATTTCTCCATACTGATGAGCCATCCCCTGCTCCTGGAGGTTTCATGCTAGTACGAGCTGTCGGTCCAGTCATTCCTGGAGGACCGCCAGCACCACCTCGATTGGTCATTCCAGTTGCACCGCCGCCTGTGGGCAGATCTTTCCAGTGAGAACCTACAGCGCAATTAGTGAAAGCAATGTTTCAGTGCCAGGGGTAAAGATAGTGTACCTAATAATATTTACAAAATCTAAATTAGGGTTTTCCAACATGAGGGTACCATCGGATTGTAGTGATGCCTATTTTGATCTCTCTCTGTTCATCATAGATTTACAATCAAAAAATATTAAAAATTGATCTTGTAATTTATTGTTCAAATATTATATCATGGAAATGTGTGCACTTTAATCGATACTACGGAATTAAAAAAAAAACAGTATAAACAATATGGTAAACTAAGATAAGATTTAAGAAATAGCTGCTAAGAGATTTTTGGAATAAAAAAGATTGACACAATATGTGGAGTTTTATATCGCTTTACACCTCAAGTTGATTGATTACAATTTAGTTTAATAGTAACAAATGCTTAAAAATGAACAATTTCTATAGGAAAAAAATTATTCATGGGGTTTTTTCAAATTATTGATTTCAAAATTGAATATTCCCAAAATCTTAGTCTATTTAAAAAAGTTGAGGAATAATTCTCCTTTGAGATGATTTGATTAGGGTTGTACAATTTAGAATGTGAAATATGAACTTCAAATATGTATCAAGGATCATTGGGCTGCATTAAATTGCATTTTGTTGCTGAGAATATAAGGCACTTTCTAAGCCTTAATTATACGAAAGGAATAAGTAATCAAAAATTTTTGTTAAAAAATTATGTGAATATAAAAGGAAAAATCAAAACTCAGATGTTTGAAAGTAGAATATTTGATATGAACCTGTTCACCTAATAACTACTACTTCAGAAATAGATTTAAGACAATTTTTGCTTTTGCACATACAAAGAAACCAAATGTTGGACACCCTTGTTTGTAGTGTAAGATAGTGTAAGCATGGTTAAAATACATATTTATTAGTAAATAGGATAAGTAATGGTCGGCATATAGCGCGCGGAATATAATTTTTAAATTGCAGTAGTAATTGAACATGTTAATTGCGTCGCGCAACGCGATAAAATATTCGTTCAACCGCGCACAATATACCCCCACAATTCCAATTTTCAAGTAATACATTTTTCATACCAATTACAAATTTTTCAAAATTCTTTTTGTACTTTTTAAAATGCTCCAAGATTAATTTTCCTTCAGAGGACTGTTCTTGTTTCTTGTTTGGATCCATGTTTATAAAATACTGAATAAAAACAAATGCGTGTATTCTTACGAATTTTGTACAAAAAAAATCCGAGAAACAGACCTCGGGTGGTTCTTAGAAGAGCATGCAGGAAAAAATCTACTTTATTCCGAATTAAAATTAGTACATATTAAAAATAAATTATAAAACATCTATCGTTTTATTCTTCGACGACCTAAAATTGTTTTTTTTTTTTTTTTTTTTTAATTGAAGTTTTGAACACCGCAATTATTTTTTATTTTAATAATTAAAAATGAATTCTAATTCGCTTTAAGAACATGTTTTATAAAAATGGTGAAACAACCGCTACGCTGAAGCGGTTTAAAAACCGCAAGTGCGCGCTATGCTTAAACCAACACCATTGCCAAAATGTACGAATTAGAAGATTGGATTTAAATTTACAGAAAAAATGTTAAATGCTTGTTAGAAAAATTTGTTGCTTTATTTTTTGGAATTTTGATGAAAATAGGTATAGCGGTTAAAAAATCAGGTTATGGAAATATGATGTGCTAAACGAATTACGCCGTGTATCACACGACGCCATTTTTTCGGCGCAAGCGGAAAAAAGTACAAATCAAATGAATTTTGAAAATTATGAAAATATCACAAATTTATGGAAATATGAGTTAAAGTTTTCAAAAGCTGAATACATTTTGACATTCAAACTTCTATAGAATAACCTTGTAAAAATCTTAAACTTAACCATTTTCTACCTTTGGGCACCCAACTTTTACAGAATGTTTACTTACTTTATTGACACATTTTTTTATATTACTTATATAATAAAGTTTTTAATAATCCATGCCTTTATACCTTTTTAAAGTTTCTTCAATAAATTGAAATGATTTTGAACTTGGCAACCTTGCCAGTTTAGTTTTGAAAAATTTAGAAAATCTTTGGCAGCTAATGATTTTACTACCTTATACCTAAAGTGAGCATATGAGTTCTACTATACAGGAGAAAAGAAAAGGAAAGCTATTAATTTGACTTGCACCATTTTTCCTCGAGCACCAGATGAAAAAAATGTTAAAAATTTTACCTTGTTGAGGATTGCCCCAAAGAGAAGTACCATCATCATAATTGGGCATATTCCGCCTTTGTGAAGGTGGTGAAGGCTCTTCCCAACCCGCACCACCGTTCCCAGGTCCCACAGGCATTTTCCCTTGATGATGCATGTGATGTGTATTGGCTTGAGGACCAGCTTGTCCCCAGAAAGCATCAGCTCCTGTTCCATTCAATCGCCCTGTAATACCTAACCCAAACCTCAGAATATTTTCATACAAACCAGAAAACTAATCTCACTTAAACTAACCAAAACATAATGCATTCTCTTCTTTTCTCGTCAAAATATAGCAGAACTTAAGAATTTTTTAAAAGTGCAAATAGTTGTAACATATTTAACAAAAATGATAAACTTAATGTGATGAATCTTTATCTAAAATTTGGTATAACAAATTACTTTTTTGGCATGTTTTTGTAATATTGGTATAGGCATTTCAAACTCATAACTGTCATAATTTATAATCTATAACTTCTTTTTTATTATTTGAACGCCTCTAGCATATTTGAAGTTTTCAAAAATTTGGAACATTTAAAAAAATTGATGATATTTTAAACAATTTATATTTTAAAAGTTTGATATTATCAGGAATTTGAATATTAATTATTTGTGTATGCATTCACACCTTCTAATTCCTAATTTGTAAGCAAATCAAACAAAAATGTCGGCAATCTCTTCAACATTTAAAGTTTATGCAATTTTGATATTCTTGAAATTTGAAGTATTTCATGATTTTATTGAAGCATTTTCGTTTTGACTTTTGAATATTCTACAACTTTTACATTTCTAACATTTTTAAGAAAAAAATTGTCAAACATATTTCAGTCAATGTCAGAAATATAAAAATCATACAAAAAAACTCGATAAAAAATGCATAGCCAAAAAACAAAATGTGGGAACATGTTACGGACCTCAAATCTTTTCATTCTAAAGCCCTAAATCTTTTTACATTACTAATCTTAGCGCATTACTAACCTCTTGGATCACCTCTCATATCTCCACTAACTAATCTCATTTCACGTGGATCTAACAGTCGCATTGGATCAGTACTTCCAGCTCTCATATCTCTAGGATCTTGGCGCATATCTCTGGGATCCATAGCTGGTGCTCTGGGATCAGGAGCTCTAGGATCACCCCAACCAGGATTTGGAGTTGAGGCCGTCCAATCATTTTCCTTCTTTGGCCCACCCCACATTGCACCTGAATTTGAATTATTTCCACCCCATTGTTGTTGTTGACCAGAAGGTACACCTACAAGAATTTGATTGCAACCTTGCACAAAAAGATATCCCAAGAAGGTAGAAACTGATTGCGTACATTTATCATTACCTGTCCATACATTACTACTATCTGTAACATCATCATCTTCACCCCAAGTACCACCAATGTTGGTGGAAGGGGTGTGACCCCATGGAGTTTTTTGTTGTGGTTGTGGTGGAGGTTGACCACCATTGCGTAAATTAGCTTCCCATAATTCAGTTCCGTTATTTACATTTGGTTTCCATGGAGGTCCACCAGATCCACCAGATCCATCCATTTTCAATTGGGGTTCGGGACTACCAGGAATATCCCAATTTGTGTCTTGATTGACATGTTGCTAAAAACGAAGGAAATTAAAACCTGCCGAATTTAAAGTTTTCAAGAACTTGAACTTACTCCACCCCAACCATCTTGGCTAAATATTGCTTCTCTCATATTTGTAAGTTGTTCGAGTTGTTGTTTTGTTGAATTAGCAGGTGGTTGTCCTGGTGGGGCGTTATTTTGATTTGGCGCATTATTAGAGTTTGTAGTTGAGGGTGGACCACCCGAGGTTGGAGGTTTTGGCGGTTGACCCCAACCAGTACCTGAGGAAGCAGGTGGTTGTCCATTAGGAGGTAAGTTCGAATTGGCTTTGTTCGCTTAAATAAGAAATCAATCAATTTTTGTTTTGGATAATTTAGCAATTTTAAATACCATCTTGATTAGTATTGCCTGGACCCGAAGTGGGAGGTCTATTGGCATTGTTATTCCACTGTTGAGTTCCCGTATTGTTTTGGTTGGCAGGATTGGCAGTGCCCCAACCACTGGAGGTATTCGCTAAAAAATTGACAAAATATTTCGAAAAAAGTGTAGCAAATATTATATAGGTTATGTTTAGATCAATCACATAATCTTATTTATACAATTGATCTATTTAGTAACAGTGTCGGTGAACCTGTTCAAATAGAAACATTTATATGGTCAAAAAAAAAATTGAATTTAGTTTATAGGTTGTTCTGAATAAATTCTTGAAATCATGATCAAAACCCTTGCGATCACAGAAATGCAATGTTTAAAAATCAGATTGAATATTGGTAATTCATGTAAATTGTAATTACTAGAACATACCATTGTTATTACTGGCCTGTTGTGTGGGAGGCGTACCCCATCCAGAGGTTCCAGTATTGATAGAGCTCTCGCCACCACCCAGCAGTCTCATGGGAGGTAGAGTGACACCACTTTGTTGCAACTCCTTGGTTCGTTTGCTCAGTTGAATGAGCCTCTCCAGGGTATAATCGCTGCATGTGGTGATAGTAGAATCTAGGTACTGCGTAGTAGTCAGTCCGGGGGGTATTTTATCAGCCTTTTGGTTGCCGGGAATGTCTTGTCCGAGAAGGAGTAAAGCACCAGACTTACATGCTAACTTATCGCTATTATTGTGGGCTACGTTACGTTGTATTTTTGGTACGGTAACAGAGTTCAGAAGACAGTTATCGGTCACAGATTGCATCCTGGAACATAATAAAATAATTTAATGATGTTTCATGCTTTCTTAAATTAATCAGAAATCAAAAATAATGTAAAGGCTTGTTTAGATATTGTAATGATAATGTGTGTATTTACAGAAATATTGGGCTGCACATTTACCTAAGATTAGAGTTGCCGGAAGGGCAACTTGAGCCGGATATCACAGATTGCACGTTCGAAGGAACGGAGGAGGACATACTTGGGGGTTCGGCTCTTGGCCCCCTTGATGTCCGAGCGACTTGTACTGGGGGTGCGCGGCCCCTCATGGCTGACACTTGAGGCACTTGGTAGGTAGGAAATGTGTAGTTCGGCTCGGAGGGGACGGGGGCGCGCATCATACTAGTGCTCCATGTCAGTCTAGCCAGCCAGAGATCTGAAACAAAACAAATATTAAATAATATACTTCTAAAATCAAAATGACCTTAAATTGTACAAGAATTTACAAATTGGTAGGTAGTAGCACATTGTTTGACAATTTCAGCATTTGAATATTTATGCTGACATTGCGAAAATTATTAACTACAATTAACAGGATTAAAACAAAAAAAAGCACAAGTTTTTTTAAATATCCAAAATATTTGAACAGAAATATATATCTTTCTATCCGATATGTTGAACTATTTTGATTATATTGTACATCGCACATTTCTGAAATAAACTTTCCTACTTTTGATAAAGCAACAATCATGGCTGTCTAGATAACACATTTTATAAAAATTCCAGATTACTAATAAAATTAAAATTTCTTGATGCATTTAAAATTTCAATATTTAAATTCTTAAGACATTAGTTATGACTACAATACCTTCACTTATTTATCTACATCATTTTTATTCAAATCTACTTAATGTATATATACTTGTCTCTATGGAAATAATATTTATAACTAGTGTGTATAAAGAAATTTATTGCAATAGAGCAAGTTTATAGTGTCTTAGTCATAAAAATGTTCATAGGCTTGATAGCCCATAGTAAACTTGTAGTTGGGAAACCTGTTTTCAAATGTAACCAGTCATTAATGTTTCAATGCAATTAAAATAAATTTTAGTTGAAAAGGGTTAGTTGATACTAATTTTAAATTATACAGGTAATAAGTGTAAATATTATTTACAGACATGCTAAATTTATTAACTTTATAAAAAGTAATATTTTGCAACATGGGAATGGATAAAGAAATGCTATATGAAGAAGTTTTAATATATAAACAAATGTTTTTAAAACATAAGACAAATAAATGAACTTTATCAATGAGTACCAAAGTTGCAAAAAAAAAAACTTTACAGAAAATGAAATTGGATAGACACTTTTAGAGTATTTTGAATATAAAAATCAAAATCTTTGGGTTTTTAAGAAATTTAATCTCATCTTCCTTTTCAATATTTACAGTTTAAATTTCATTTAAATCAAAAAACGAGTGTGAACACTATGTTTTGCCTTAAATCAATATGAAACAATAGTCATAGTAACCCTTTTAATTATTTAATTCAAATTAAAAAACTTTTCAAAGAGAATTCCAAAGAATACTATTTTTGTAACTTGACACTGATAATTAACGCAAAAATAGATATTTACTTCAAGGTAAATAGAAAAAAAAAATTTTTGCTGTTTGATAAAAATCTGCAGTAAGGTTTCTTCTAAAAATAAAAAGAAGAGTATTAACGTCAATAACAATACTAATTATAGTAATTTTCTGAACCGAACAAAATTTTGCATTTTCTTTTTTAGAAATAGCTTAGACAAATATGCAAATGCGAATAATTTTAAAGAGAAAAATAATGGAAGAGTAGACTGCAGTGATTAGGCTGAAGCATTTGAAAAGTTCATGAAGCACAATATCTAGCAATAACATATCGTTAGTTTACTGTAAAAATTACTAACAGTTGCTAATCTAAGTCCTTTCGCATCTTTTTCCTCTATAGAATTAAACAATGACTGAAAGAAGACTTATGGACTTCAGAAACCTCCAATGCACCTGAAGAGATTTCTCATTATATGACTTTTTGTAGTACTGACAAAAAAAAATATTTAGTGAAAATAGAGAGAATGAATAAATGGCAAGATGGGCTGAAAAGGTCTAGAACCACAAAATAGAAATGAAGAACTTTCAAAATATTGTTTCAACCTCTCCTTTAAATGAAAACTGTGAGTTATCTTTAGTAATGAGGTTAAGATTTTTAATTTAATAATTCATTGCTTTTGCAAATTTGCTCTAGTTCCAGTTGATTTGAAGCCAACCTTCAATGTCAATTAGGTCCCTGCTTACCATCAATTTTATATTAAAGGTAAATGAAATAAATCAAATTCCATATTATTATTAATCTTTAAAAAAGGAAAGAATAGTGTTTGTTGCAATTGTAAACTGAAATATTAAAATTAATGAAGTAGTTAATGTACAATTAACTTGACAATTTCAGAAAGGCACCTGTAATGTTGCTGATTATATTTTCTTTCGTGCTTAATTCATTTGAATGAGTGCGTAGGAACATTATAATTTTACTACTTGTTAAGATGGCCAAAATTTTAATAATCTCATCTTAACATTTTTAGTAATAAAATGCCCAAAAAATAAATAAACTAACAAAAAATAAAGCAGTATAAATTATTTCTAATTTTTAATCTTATCAATTGAAGATTTATGATAATCAGAAGAACAAAATCAATTTAAATAAGTTATCATTGTTATTTTTTGCTCTGGA
Organism: Coproporus ventriculus; assembly: GCA_027574865.2. Classification (NCBI taxonomy): domain Eukaryota; kingdom Metazoa; phylum Arthropoda; class Insecta; order Coleoptera; family Staphylinidae; genus Coproporus; species Coproporus ventriculus. The sequence continues at coordinate 60,190 of JAODAH020011861.1, read as the reverse complement.
GAAGGTACAGTTAATTAAATCGAAACGTCGTTGTCTTCAATTTTTTTATCGATTTGTTTGGAACTCCCATGTTTGTTAATAAATTTTATATGTATTTTAACAAACATTGGTACTTTACACAATTGGGAATTGAAGCAAAAAGCAAATCAAAAAGCTTGTCTTTCAAAAGTTTTCCTTCACCTTCGCAAAAATTCCATGCGTATTAAAAGCTTCCATCCAGGTGCATTTGTGAGTATTATACAAACTATTCCCCTCCTAATCTTCTAGGTAAATTATTTACAAAAGGCAGGTAGGTAAAAATAAAATTTCGAATTTGGATTCAAATACATTTTTTTTTTTTTGAAACTGTAACCCTACACAGTCAGAGTGAGATAAATATAGTAATCTATACCTATTTTTGTACGGTTGTGCAAGACAGGAAAAGTGGGCGTAAAAATGCAAAGAACCCAGAGATATATCAAGCTAACCCAGAACCATCACCTCCAAACACAAACAGGAATATTAATAAACCCCAAATAAACCTAGTTTTATAAATTATAAATCCCAATCGAAGGAGGTTGTGAATGAGAAAAACAAAAGCCACCTTCGTCTTTAACAAAACACAATATCGTTTTAGGTGGTGGGGGGGGTTGACTGTAGTAAAAACCGAAAACAACATGAAGGGTTTATAAACGACACAAACATGCAAAATCCTTACGTGGAATTTAATTAATCGAAGTGGTTGATTCAGTTGGGGGTGTAATGCGTTAGAAATGTTACGAGACGTAGAAAATCACTTACAAATATGGAGGCCCGACTATTCGTAGCGGTGAATGGTAGGGGAAAAAACACGTCTTCCGAATACCGAAAAAACACAAGTCATCTTAAACGCACACCTTTTAATACGATACACGTTTAATTATTTGAATATTTTAGAGAGAAACAGTGTCACATATCACGGTTGAGAATACTAAATATCACAATGATTTCAACAATTTGGCGTTAAATTCTTGTATTTAGTTAGTACAGTACACTAGCGGATTTGTGTATTGATCCGTCTGTACGTGGCAGACGCGGGCACAGGGAAGCCTGGGACCCGAACTGTTCTCGGCCGGTATCGTACACCCTCGACCTGTTTGGAAAGCGCATAGCGCGGAAGACAGTTTTGATTCTTATACATGTAATCTACCATCCGACGTTGCAACATCAACAATCTCTGCAGATCTACGGCGATAATCAAATCGCTTCATATTTTTTTTTAAATTAATTTATTTTATAACAGGTTTACTTGAACGAGTTATCAGTTTTTATTTTTAAATTAATTTAATAGCAACTGCAAACTTATCTAATTCAAGTGCACTTTTTTTATACGTTATCATCAAAACTTGGTAAAAAAACAAGTTATCTATTCAATAAAACTATACTTTCGACTTTATAAGAAATTAAATCATTTCATGTATAAAACATTTAATTTTTTATTATCACCAATTAGTAATACTATTGTTGTTTTATTATTAGTAAGAATATTAATAATTTGAACGAAGCAGATAAAGGACAATGGTGTAATTGCTTTTTCTGAAGTACCAACCTCACATTTTATTACTTGTATTACAAGTTTTATTATCATCAACCACATTATCCATTTTTATTATTCTTGTATATGTCAAACCAATTTTCAACAACTCATACAAATAAAATTCTTGGCTTGCCAAAGTCATAAATTATAAAGAAACAACCCTTTTGCTAGCCTAGACCATGAAAAATATCTCTCTCGACTAGCATTATTTACGTCCCAACTCCAATTATCAGACATTTCTTAAAAAAAAAACACTAAATCTTGATTTAGTTATGTTATCACAGGTTTGTATTTTGCAAAATAGATAATATTAAAAAATTTGAATGTCATGTAGTTTTATATGTCAACCGTACAAAAATTGAAAATACAAAATTTCAATAAAAACAACAATTAAAATAGATGTACCGAAAAATCAAGTATTTTGAGAATTGAAAAATAAACAAAATTAAAAATTCCTAAAAAATGGAAAATTAGAAGCAGAAAATGAAGTTTGAAAATGTAGGAGTAGGAGCAAAAAAAATTAATCGAAAGATCAAAAAAATGATTGACGTATTTATATTTTGATTTTACATTTGACATTTTCTTTTTTTTTTGCATTTGGTATGTTGAAATTATAAAATTGTGAAGTATTTACTTGTCAACTAGCTGTTTTTTGAAACTCTGATATTTCTCATTAGGGTTTAGTTTTGACAAAAAAATCATTCTTGCTAGTGCACCTGTGTGATAATTTTGAGCAAAACTATAATTGTAAGTAATTATTTACTATTTAAAAATATATTTTTTTATGTAAAATATTCTTTTCTATTCCAATTTCAACTAGTTGACAGTTTTGAAAGTCAGTTTCTCTGAACTATTTATTTGAGTAAAGCAGTGCTACCACACCTCACAAGGCTTGTGATTATCGCTTTTTATATGTAAGATTTTTTTTCAACTATAAGAAAATTTTAGATTTTCAATTTTATATTCTAAAATAATGGGATATATGAAAGCAATTTTCCACCTTTAAATAAAACTCGTAAATAACAAATAATTGTTTTGTATTTACATTATGAATTTATTGAAAAGCTCCCTAGCTTGTAATAGAACTTCCGTCTCGCTGAGCAAATAACGAAACAAACCATCATCCAACCTGTACGGTTGGAAAACCTGAACAAAGGGGATGTTGTGCTAGGGAGGGTGGAATCGTCTAAACTTCTCGAAAAGTTTCAGTTCAATATGCGTTAACAAAATCATTCAAGTTAGGAGTCTTGGCTCTTGGTAAAAGTTTTTTAAAATCAATTTTCGTTCGCGTGGACGAAAAATGGGTTTTAAAGGACAAGTTTTCTAATTTAATTCGATGAGTTATTTTTTTAGTGATATAGAACGTTATAAAATCGATTCGACAACGGACCGATGATGTGTTTATCTACCTGGAGTTTTCTCGGAATCAAATTGCTCTCTCTTTCTCTCTGAGGACCCAGCCCTATTTGAACTTACCTTTGATATCATAACAACTTAATGTAATCAAAGGATTAAATAAATAAACAAAATAATATGTGTATAATTTGCTGATCTCGTTATAAAATATTTCCAAATAATTTTTTTTTAATCTTATACCATGCATTTTGTAAAGATCGGAAATTTTAATTTTGTAGTAATCCACAAAAAGGGACTCAAAACCCTCAAAATTTGAATGTTTTTCTTTTATATATATATTTATGAAATTAATAAAAATATTGTAAAACGATATTATAATATAATCTTTAATTGTTCCAAGGCTAAACAAAGTTTTCTTAGAGCAAGAAATAGATCTGTAGTAAAATAATTATTTGCTTCAATTTGCCTCAAGGACACGTTTGTTACAAAATAAATAACAAAAATAAAATGGCTTTCAGTGCACACACTTACACAAATTATAGACAACAATGGTAAAAATGCGGCAACCATGTAAATAAATCTTTTTAAATCTAAATGTGTATTTAGTCAACATTACAATTACAACTGCACGTATTTATAACATGATTAATGCATCATCAAAACACAAAGTGGATTAGTTTGTGCAAACTCAAAACAATGCAGAGGTGTAATTATTATTATTTTTTTGAAAAAATCTGGAAATTATTATGGTGCACAATATTTCAAAGGTTAAACTTTTGTCAATAATATATTAATATGCTGTTGCGATAAGATAAACCACAAACAAAATTTCTCCCACTTGAATGTAATTTTTTTGTGTCATAAATAATTCTCCATATTTAGCTAAAAATAACAGATTACAATTCTTGTTTACATTTAATTATGTATTTTGTTGTGGTTCTTAACTGTTAATTAAATACTGCGCTTTTATTTATGTTTAATTCAGTGCTTTTGTATGAAACCGAAAAACGCTTTCATTTGCATATAAATAAGATAACTGTACGAAATTGAAAAATAATACCATCCCACAAAATTTAACATTCATTAATTATAGATATGATAAATTAATAATTAATTAAGCATGAAATTTTATTTTTTACTAAATATTTGTTTATAAAATTTATATAAATTTTATTGCACCATGAAGTTTACTCTTTAAAAATCTCGCTTGTCCGGAACATCGAGCTATGAACAAGCACCCATTAAAATAAATGCAAACGTTAATGAAAACATTTTGGATATACAGCTGGAAATAATCGATATAATCATATAAGATAGAAAGTTTAAGAAGAGGAAAAGAAAATGTATATAAAAGTAAAAAGTTATTTGGATGTAAACAATTCCATTTAAAGTGCATTTTTGCGTTTGTTTGTATTTCCAAGTCAGCAAATATTTTCATCAGTTCGGGCTGAATTTGCAAAGTTGTAGTAAATTACTTCGTAGACAATATGTAAAGGAAAGGTTAAGAGACTTTTATAGAAATATTGTGCAAATATGAAAAAGCAAAGAACTGTGATGCACATATAGCAATTTAAAAACATTGTAATATTTTAGTTTTTTTCTTTGTGATCTAGTAAACCATAAAAAAAATAATAATAAGAGGGGCTCTGGTTCAAATTAAAAATTGTCATATAACTCTATTTAGCGGATGTGGGGGGATTTCGAAGTTTAAACTTATAATATAATATAAAGTATTGAAAGCAGAATTAGCAGCAGTTGTTTGGAAAGTAAAAATAACTATTTATTAGTTGACATAAATAGCAAATGAGCAATTCGAATAATAATATAAAATTATTATTTTTATTTTTCGTTGGATGATTATATATATACATTCGATGTTGTAGCTGTGAAGAATTCAACAAAATTTAACTTAAGCTCAAAAAAAGACTTGTGTTCATTAGTGTACGGAAATGCTTAAAAAATCGACCGAATAACTGCAAAGAGGTGTCGTCAATGTAACTATTTAGTAGATGATATAAGCATTTAAGTAGCACAATATAAGTATTGAACCAGTAGTGATGTTTCGCGTCGGTTCCTTTGATCTTGTGTCCCCGGTTTTTCATGACCTTGAAAGCTAAGAAATGAATGAAGCGACCATATTCCTGCCGGTGATTTTACGCGCTCTTTCCTACTATCGGTCCAGTAGCATTGTTTGACTGCGCGCAAAGCGGCTTCCATATGCTTGCAGGTTCTTTTTTCGCACATGCGCAATGAAATCCCGATTCTTAAGTGTCACCTCTGGTCTTTAGTTAGTATGTGGTACTAATTACTTGAAAATACCCGAAGTAACGAGCCCTTGGTTCAAAGCGTAATTGTTGCAGTAATTACCTTTGTTTCTGTCAACGACTATGTTTAGAATCAGGTGATAAGCGAAATTTTTAAAATTTTTTTGGATGCAATGATTTTTTGCTCTACTTTTGCATAAGTCTAGAGTAAAAAGTCATTTCATTTTTTCTGCGAACATTTTCGTCAGTTCAAGTATCTTTTTTCGACAACAATAATAAGATGAATCGAAATCCACAGAAATTGTTCGTTTATGAAGTACTTCCAAAAAATGATCGCTTGTTTCCTGGATAGTACTAGACACGTTGCAAATCTACCTCCTGAGGATCGAAAAACAATTAACTCTGAATTGTATACAACAATATGTTTGGCAGAAATCATCGACGAACTCAGGAAAACCAACCAAAAACATCCCAACAGTCTTCATTATGACAGCATGTCAAACAATTGATTATTTGAAGGAGAAACACAAAATCGAGTTCTTTGTGTTCCAGAATGTCAAACAGGTCACTTTGTGGAAATATTTTGAAAAAAATTCTTTCTTAGTTTTTTTAAAAACTTAAGAGGTGACCCTCAGTATTACAACAATAGTTTGATGAATCATTTATCACGTAAGAATTTTCCGTTGCAAAAAAAAAAACAGGAGTCACATCTAATCTAATTTGTGCAAACATTGATTACCTGGAATTTATAATTTTTCCATGATATTTTTCGCCCGAATATAATGAGATAATTATTTAATATCAACTAGTGTTAATGGGTAATTTTTTTTTTTAAATGATTCTTTTATTTGAAATAATTTGGAATGATTGTTACATTATATGTCTTCAAACCATTATTGTTTAGGAGCATCCCTTCTTTTGCGTCGTTCTATTAGAAAATCAGATATTCCAAATTTTAATACATATTTAAAATTTGAAACTGGTTACAAAAAAAAGCAGATAAATATGATAAATGTATTATTTTAGATCCTATGATTAAAATATATATATATATTTTTTTGTAAATATACAAATGGTTGTTCCAAATTGAATTTCGTATCGCGATATAAACAAAAGGGGAGAAGAGAGAAATTGGTATTAAGGCCATGGCCTATTTTATGTCGGGACGTGTTAGCAACCAGGTCGTTTTCCACCCCACCGTAGTCGTTTCGGCCTAATTTTAGCGACCTAACCTTCACCGTTTCTAGTTTTCCCCTGGAAAATACAGCGTTTGGAGGGATGAAAATTAGGTCAAACCGAAATTCCCTCTCTCTTCTTTCCCATTACAAGTCAGCTATATCTATCCACCGGGATATACGTTCGATCTGTTAAATCACAAAGTTTAATGGAAAATTCATCCCCTTTCTACAACTCAATCTAATCCGAACATTAAATTTGGTGTCTTGCAATATTCAAATCTAAAGTAATTAAATTTATTGTTTGTAAAAAAAATGACTTTGTAAAATTGCAGAGGGAAATTGCAATGTCGCAAGTTGATAAAACTAGTCTGGAACAGAGCCAAAAATTGCAATATAGAAATGAAGCCAAGCAAAATACATTTAAATACGACGATAGATACGACTCCATCGTAAAGATGGCAGGTAATTGCACAATTAATATTTTCAAACATTTATCATGGGACAAAAAAAAATTGTGGATCGTATTTGTACTTTTCTTGACACATTTTATCGAAATGATCAGAAAAAAAAGTAATTTCCTTTTCCACCATTTTGAAATTCTTATTTTTTATTCATAAGCTATTGAATAAAAATATTCTGAATCATGTGAATCATTATCTTTTATCAATGATATCGAACTGTACAAATATTTGATGTATTACGTAAGATAAATTTAATTTTGTCATAAAAAGTCTTTTGAAAACTATTTTGCGATAATATTTTTATATTTTTATGTTGGTATTGTGCACTTATTGAAATTATAATAAAAAAATTCCGTAGAAAACAGAAATTACCAGAATTAAAATTTTTAAGATTTCTTAAAAAAAAAAACTTTCTGAAAATTATTCGATAACCCAGAAATAGATGAATCGATTCTCACGAATCTTCCAAAATACATTTACATAAACATCCAGAAGATTTCATATGAAATTATAAATAAATTTAATTAACGATCTGGAATTTCTGTACCCTAAACTTGCAAAATATTTTTTTTGCAAAAAGAAGAAACCTTCTTGAAATTAAGTCATTGCTTCAAAATAGACATATAGTTTATTATGAAAGTTGCAAAAATATGTTTCAGAAAGTTCAAGAATGAAATAAATGTCACAGAAAGTCAAATTAACCATTTGGAAAGTTTTAAAATTTTAAGCTTTCTAAATTAATTTTTCCTTGAAAAAAAAAAAACTTTCTGAAAATTACTTCATAAATAAAAAATTGGGGTATTGATTTTTATGAAAATTACAAAATCTGCTTCTTAAAACATCCAAAACGTTCCAGAAGAAATTCTATAAAAATCCAATGGGTGGTTAGGAAGTTTTTGTACCTAAAATATTGATTTTTTTTCTCCTAAAACAATAAAGAAACTTATAAAAAAATATGGTTTGTTAATTTTCCATAAAACTACCAGAATCTACTTATCAAATATTCAAAAAGAACAGATGAAATTTCATGGAAATCCAATAAGTTAGTTAGAAGTGCTAAAATTTAGATTTTCATGTTCTTTCAAAATAATCTGACCATTGACAATTAAAACCCAAAATAAATATAATTTGATAAATAAGTAAAACGCTGATATGTATTACTCTAATCGATAGATCTGGCACCATTTTCAGTTTGAGATAAATGAAATGATTAATTTGATTGTACAAAATTTTATTCCAAAAAACCGTAATAATCAGAAAAAGATTTTTAGATTTTTAAAATCCATTTTATAAGTTTCAAGTCTATTTTAACACAAATAAGCATTTCGCCGTTTTTATTATCCAAAATATTTTATTACTTTTGGAAACCTTTTTGTTCAAAAGGGCGCATGACCTCACATATATACATAAATAATATTTGAAATAATCTCGTAATAAGCAGTTTATCAGGTTCACCGGATACATTGCGTCATAGTTACATGGATTTCTAATATGTTCATATTGATAAAAAAGATTTACAGCGATGATGACATATGGCGTTGTCGACAAAACTATTTTTTTTCAATTAGCATATTTGTACCTGAAAGTTGAGAACTAGAAACACCCAACCGAATAAATCGGCCAACACGTTATAATTTATGTTAATTAATAAATATAAAAATGTATTACATTCCTTTTTTTTTAATTTGTGTAATGTTCGAAACATTTACTGATACGCCGACCCATCTTATCAAGTAAAAATAATCTGAAGTGTGCTTACATACATAGATATGATATTATTAATTGTGCCATTAAAGTTATATAATTGATATTTTCATTTTGGAAAATATTGATTAATAATGTAAATAAACTTTAATGCAAAATTAAAAAAAATAAAAAATAAAATAGTTGCAATATAAGGTAAGGAAACAAGTTTAATGAACCAAATAGGCGATATTAAATCACTAGTTAAATCTAAATTGATATACCTTTTTGAGAATCACATCAAAATGTTTAAAAATCGCATGAAAATGTCGAAAAAGCATAAAAATGACTTAATCCATCATCGTTACATCTCATTTTTAATTAAAATCGAAGAAATTTCAAAATTTCTAATTCCAGCTCTTTCTAAGGCATACAATCTACCATCGTTACATCTTACTTTCTACTTATTGTTATCCGAAAATTGTATAAAATTATTCATGAAAATCGAAGAAATTTCAATCAATCTAATCTCTTATTCGACCTCTTAACTAACACATACGATCTTCTATCATTACATCTCACTTCCACACATTATAATAAATTTTATATTCTCTTCTATTCTATTATAGTTTATTCTTATTAAAGGTGAAATCAAACTACATCTTTGTTCTATCACTTTTTTTATTAAAACCCGTTACTAGTTTCGAATCGTTTTGATCCATTATCAAACGGTTAAACTCCGACTATGTAGTTTTATTTCACCTCTTATAAAAATAAATCAGCCTAATCGGTCAAGCCGTTCTCAAGTGATGATCTTTTATCATTAGCTGAATATTTCAATTTCATTTTACCTAAATTTCTGCATTTTTTTTTTTAATATGTTTAAGCTTCTCTTTTCAATACTTTCTCCATTTCTCATTTGAGAGTCTATTGAGCATAAATCTCTTATCTAAAATTACGAGATTTATTATCTATAATATTGCTCTTTAATGATATTATAGTAAGAGAGTGATATTACTTTGTAATCGATTATTTGTTACAAATCATCAATTATCACACTTAACAAAATCATAATTTAATATAAATCAGAATTAACAATTTAAAACGATAAATGTTAAGATGATGCATGACCCAGATATATGCGTATGGTCAAAGGCAAAATTTAATTAGTTATTTTTTTAATGTTGAGTGCGGTTAATTACACGTATTTTACGCGCCGTCGACTGATTACATAATCGCGATTGCAACGGACGTGTAATGTTTTGGCGGGCCAATGGCACGCCTCGTCCCGGAGCTCGCACACACAACAATCTAGTAAAGGTGTTCTGGAAAGAGGTTTTGGTGGGGCCAACAGTTTAATAACCTCTTCTTGAGCAAGGTGTATCATTAATAAAACTCGCACTTCACAACACTATCCCCCGCAACACTGCATTCAAGATACTGCAATTCGCCTCGTACACATCCACATATCCTCATATGTTTGGAATTCGCCATGCAGAGTATTCTCCTCTTAAAATTACGATTCTTTTTTTTTTGTTGTTGTGTGGGGACTTCGGATTCCACCACCTAAACTGCTGTAATTAGCACATCCGTTAGTGGTATTACGTGTGCATAACAGCGTACGTTAATAAGGAAGCCAGACCGTTCGGAACTAGGAAGTTCGCTTTGACTGCACAAATAGTAAACGACACTTTTTAATGCGACAAACAGAAATATTTCTCATATACATACATGAATAGTAGCAAATTTATAGAATATAACTGACGTTTCGAAAAATATTAAAACATCATTTTATATTATTTTCAGCTCAATAAAATAGTGAGCTCTTAAACATTCAACATATCCAAAATTAATAACTTTTGCATTTATAGAATTAATTTCAGATCTTTAGACTTCATTACATTTACAATACATAACTATATGAAGTTATTGATTAGTTAAAAGTTTATACTGGTTGCTCATGTAAAATTCAATAATTATATACAATCGAACTTTGATAACTTAAACCATGTCTTGCCAAGAACAAGAAAAGTTCGCAAAAAAGTCAGTTGATATAGAAATAGGTTGCTTTGGGCGAATAGAAAAAGGTTTGAAGTACATCATTTTGTTCTTCGGAACCTCAGCTTTAAGATAGTGTATTAACCCAGATCAAAATTACGCGTTTCTTACCCAAACTAGAATTTCGAACATTTATTATATTTTCAAGCTTTAACGCATTCTACAGCAGTGCACGATCTGCATTTCCAGTCTAAGTTCACGCACCATCTAAAAACTGAGGCTGTGACGTACCAAATGATGTATTTTAAACATTATTGTGAACATTCTTAGTAAGTTATGATCATTTTACTCAACGAAAAATGGAAAGGCAGTTTTTCATGTTGGGAGCCATTTTACAAAATCCTGACGCGATGAAAGTAACCCCTTTAGAGGAGACTGAGGCAAGCCGAAACAGAACAAGGATACCTCCTTCCGACTCTAATGTAGAATCGCCTTTAAAGGCACCAGTAGATTTTCTTCCATTTTTCCAAAAAGCAGTAGATCTGGTAACACTTTCCAAAGGCTGGTTCGGACTAGAATATCAATTTAGTAGAGTAGCGAGTAATTTAGTAACTAACTAACCGAAAAATATTTGCACTACAACTCGAGTATAGTACATTAGTAAGTAATGTATTGTTAATGATCTCGACTAAAATCAATAGGTTCGCACTTCTTTGGTAGATGAATCATGACGCAATGAAGCTTAATGGGGGGCACTACTCGCCGAAAATATAGAATAAAATGAATCGACTGAACTAAATCATTTACTAAACTTCTCGACTAAAATGTGCTAAATTACTCGCTACTCGACTAAATTACTAGCCAAGTCCGAACCAGCCTTAAGTGACAGTAAAATGCGACACTATGCGATAAGTTTCGTCTTTCACTCTGCACGCGCCCTAAGCAGAATAGAACTAGTTTTTAGTTAAATACTGGTCTGTAAATAGAAATCATTTTCATGACAATTAGTTATGCGAATATAAGAGAAAATTTTGTGAGTTTGCCATTTTAGTATAATGTTGTAGTTGTTTAGCTATCAAGTTTTAAGAATAATAAATTATGAAACAGTGTGCACGTCTGTACCATTCGCAATTATCTTTAATTATGCTTTGATAATTTTAGGTTTGGATGTGGTATATTAAATATTGCACCACTTCCTCGTTTCTATTGTCATCGATACAGTTGATTAATTTATGTGACAGTGGAAGCGCGCCTGATGCATCAAATATTCATGACCCATGTTCCTAGAGTTTCACCGCGCACGTCCAAAACAAATTCGCAACTGTTTTGCCTACATACATACATTAAAAGCAAAAAAAAATCAAAACCGTGTCCGTTCATTCAGTTTATCCAGAAGAGGATAAAAAAATTGAGAGGAGAAAATATGCAGAGGTGTACATAGAGGGGGATTGATGAGTGCGCACAAGACCATGTTTTCTATATCAAAACTGCTTGCCGTTGTCCACAAAAATGACCTGGCAACAGTGCGGGGCTATGTTCGGGCTGGTGGAACGAAAACCGCGCGCGTCGCTATCTGCCGAGAGTTGTGGATAGAGGTATCAAGGTCAAATATTTGCAAAGTACGCCCGCCACAAAAACAGACTACACCTCGCGTATATTACAATCATCTCTTTCTACATATAGCGCACCTCTCCAACCCACATTCTTTGGAGAAACTTGAACGCTAATTACATACTAGGTTTGGTCTACAATTTTCACCTCCTCAACTTTTATAATCTAAAATTAAAAAAATAAAACATTACAAAAAAAGGGGATATTATTATTAACATTGTTGCATTCTTTCTTAATTTGCAAATGGAAAAACATAAACATTTTATGATTACTCATAAAGATCGCGAAAATTCATTCTTATCACCTTTTATATATGCTTTTCGTTAAATCATAAAATGTTATGTGCTATTGCAAGATTTTAGGAAAAATTTATTACCAAAACAAGATTCTTCTCGATGTTTACATTTGAAAATTGTGGAAGTAACTTAAATTCAATTCTAATTTATACAATTTAATTAATTTGTAGGTAAACAGGGTATGTAACATAATTCTACCTTGTTAGTACAACTATTATTATTTTATTCCATCTTCAAAATAAGTGCAACCTAAAAAAATAAAAGTAACAGTTATTTGGATCATTAGACCAGAAACTGAATTCTGCTAAGTTGGCAAACGTTAAATGAATAAAGTATATAATAAACAAACATTTAAATTCTTTATATTTAGTATAAATAATTTACAAGGAAACGTGAATCATATTTTGTTTATAACAATCTTAAATTATGTTGCACGCTTTCTTTAACTTTTTTTTTCACAAAAATTATAACGCACTTCTAAGTAATCTTGTTCATCAATTTGGAACGATGAGCAAAATAAAATAAATTTGAAAGATTCATCAAAACTATCTTTCTTTTTTTTATTATAATAAGTAACAAAAAAAAAACTTTTTGATCAAATCTTTTCAAAAGTAACGATTGTGTGAATAACTTTCATGTCTTTATAAAACTTAATTACGATTCGTCTTCTAATTAAGTCTTCAGTAGCGTGACGAGTTGTGCGACCCTGTTACACAAAATTAATAACGAAATAAAAAAAATCTTTGTTTACATTTTCCAAACATTATAAATTCGAGATGTATGTCGCGATTACTAAATCAGATTATTTGGTTGTGCAATGATTTTTAGTTTAAATTACTGGGATTTATTATTTATTTTAGTGACAAGACATACATTAATCATTCCTCCTACATTGTTTCATTTTCATCTATTTTTTGCAATGTTTTAAAGGTTTAAGGATTTCTTTTTTTATTGTATAAATAATATAAAGTAAATTTTATTTATGTTTGGTGTAATAATAAATAGAGCACTTTACTATTTCAAGTCGTAGTAAACAGGTTTCGAGAGTATGGATGCAATGTGAATGGCGTTTGTCGTGGTCATTGAAGGACGCGAATGTTTTATATAATTAGGGCCAATTATATTTTCTTGAATTTGTATGAATCATTCGAGAGATCAAAAGCACAAATAAGCTGTTTAGGTATTCTAGTCTACTCTAATCTACAACACAATGAAGTCCAGTCTTACATTGTTCAGTTGGGAAAGTGCAATAAATAATAAACTGATTTTTAAAGGTGAAATATCTTAGCTTTACAAAACCAAAATATTAAGACACTAAAAAAAGCAAAAGAATTTCAAGATATTTTTAATCTTTCCAACGATATTTTTGAGTAGTTTCGAAAAATTCCCATTTTCCAGGAAATTCTGAAAACCGATTTGTATATTTTGGAGAAATTCTCTTAGCACCAAGATCGAAAAATAAATACTAAAAAGAAACAGAAGGTAGAGGAATAGAGAGAACCAATTATTAGCATGAAAGACAGAAAATTTACTTAAAATTACCTAAAAAATATTATTGGAAAAAAGTGTTATAGATAGCGCAAATTGAGTTGCTTTATATGCGGTTGAGTTTACATTGAAATATATGTTTAAAAGCTAAATGTAAAAGTTAAATATAAATGATTTGGTAAAACAAGCACACCCGAAATTTTAATATTTACACAAAAATTAAATTACATACACTATTTCATGTATAATATTGACATTCTGTAAGTAAATAGAAAAGTGGAATTATGCGATGTTACCGTTGTACTGTACAAATGGACGCTACAAATGTGGAACAAAATACATACAGGTTAATTCATAAATAACTATAATAATGTTGGCAGTGTATACGTACAAAACAAATTAACCATTTTTCAAAGTTATTTAGAAATGCACGCGATGCAATGGTATAGAACGCATATTTATGCAAATTGTATTTCCACTTCTAATTGCTCCTTTGGAAGTCGCCATGCGAAAACGGAATTTTTAATATTCGTCAACAGTGTCCTACATATTCAAACCACTTGGCTTTTACAATGAAAATTACATTACATTTCATTTTGTGCTAGACAATTACCTTGATTTCAATGAATTTTATTCAATTAGCATTTGCAATGAAATAAAAAAAATAAAATAAACAGAAAATAAAACAAATAATAAAAATAGTTAAAATACGTACCGACGTTGTTCATATTATTTTATTTTTATTTTTTTTTTTTACAAAAAATAAATTTAAGATCAGTAATTAATAGTCCAATATAATTAATCTAAACAATAATATTTCGGAAAAAGCTGGAAATCAATTTAATATCTTTAGTTGATATGGTAATCTGAGTTTGTACGGTCTTCTGAACTGAAAATTTACACGTTCTTTTTGACTGTGTTGACCTCTATATTTGACCTCGTCGGCTGTCAACTTGTCGTTGTCGAAGTCTACACACCAGTGAAGTTAAACGTTTCAATTTGAAATTAGGACAAGACTACTCCTTGCAGTTGAAATATATGCTGGATCATTACATACCAATTTTGCACCAACTGCAAGAATAGCAACCTTGCTCTAATCCCTAAATAGAGCAAGAAGTTTAACTTTACAGACAGAGACAACGACAATAGTGACAAGTTGGAGGTCGAGAAGGTCGAAGCATCCCAAAGTTGGTTTGGAGGACTATAATGGACCATCAAAGTCAAAAAGATTATATAAATTTCATCAAAATTAGTTTTTTAGTTATCAATTTCGGTTATACCACACACTCTACCATATTTCAAATTGAGGCGGTTAGTGGGCCAACGCTCATTTCAAATTTAAATTAATTTTTATCAAAAAAATACTGTCAGACCTTCCTCCCGAAAGCCAGATTCGTTCAAATGATGTAGTAGGCACTAGGAATACAGTCACAACTATGTACGCACAATCAAAGCTTTGGAAACATCGAGTATGCTACACCCAGTCCTACTGTTGATAACCTATTACCCTTCTGAATATATTCCTCCATTTTTTCCATATGTGTTTCAATCTAATACAAAAAATATTATTTTATATCCAGATTTTAATTTAACAATATATTTATTTATTTTTGTTATAACGGAATAGAATTTGTTTTTTTTTATTATTATTATTTTATTTAGATGTACCTGAATTTTGGGTCGAATTTAATCTTCGTGTAAAAAAATTTATGGAGGAGAATGACCCAGGAATAATTGCAAACGGTTAAAATGGTAGAGAAGCGTTTTTGCCTATGTTGTAATAATAAACAATGTGCGCACTCACTGCTAAAAAGCACTTACGTTGTGTTTAGAGTAACGTGAAAGAAAGGATATTTCCAAAAAAGTTCCGGTTTGAATTTTCGCTTACTATTAATATTCTTTTCTTCGCAAATAAATCGAAATAACACAACTCGCATAAATGTCTTTATATATATATCTAGGCACTAAAATTGAATTTTCAAAACAAAACGTTAAGACGTTTAAGATTACGAATGCACTTATTATTTGTTGTTTAAATTATTCAGCATATTTTTAAAACATCTTGTTTTAATGTGCGTTTTTTGCACGATACTTACCTAGTTCTTTATAATTGCATAGAAAAATTATAATGCAGATACAATAAAAAAGAATTGTTTGCAATTGAATTTATATATTCCTATCTATTAAGTATGCATGAAAAAACAAATTCTGTTGTCAGTATGAAAAAAAATTCAAATATACAAATTTACATCTTTAGTGAAACTTCAATTTTCCGACTACGTAAAAGATATAAATTTCGTTTCGATAAATTATCATATCATATGTTATTTGTAAAGATCCAGTAATAAATCATCCTGAAAATGTCACAAATTTAGCAAACCCTCAATACCTTTTTTCATGAATAATGCTTCCAAAACGCCCACTTCACACATTCATTTGAACATATTTTTTGTATGCAAAGAAACGAAACGCGTGGGTTGTTTAAATGACACACATGACTCCTTATTTATCACGGGACATATCTATTATTACCTTCTTTTTTTTTAATGAACATTGTAAATTTAATCAAATCTCTTTTTGAATCAATATTGGATGATTTATATGATAATACTAAACTATTCGACTTGATACTAAGTGTGTAACAAAAAAAGCAATATCCTTTAGAAATCAGAAAGCAAATCAATTTTATTATATACATTAGTCATTTTAATAAAGAGGAAATTCAATTTGTTCGAATGGCAATTCGAATTGATAAATTAATTAGTTGGCTGGAATATTTACAACCGGAATAAACAGTTATTAACCATTTCAGATTATCATTTGCTCATTTATCATGTTATTTAATGTTAAATATATAAAATAAAAGTGTAATGCATATGGCATTCATAAAATTAAACAAAATATACTCTCTACTCTAGTTAAATACATTTAAACTATTATGTTTTAGATGTTAATGAATTTATGAATGTTAATCAAAATTTGTAATGTCATTTAACACATGCAAAAGAATCTTTTGGTGAATGACTTTTTTTTCCTTGCATATTTCAATAAAAATTTCTTTGTAAACTACAAGCTTATATACAAAAATATTAATTCCCGCGATTTTCATGAAAAAATATTATTTTTTCAAAGAAATATTTGCAATAGTACATAAATTTTCATATACAGTGCCATCTAGAGGTCATTATAAAATTTACGATATATAAACATTACCTTGAAATGTTAGTTAAATAACCTCAAATGAATACAAATTGACAATAAATCATCGAAGAGATCACAAATAAGTTACTCTTCTGTATCAAAATTAATCTTAATTACAATTCTTAAGGGATTATATAGAAAAACTTGTATACAATTTCGGCCGTGTCACATATACTTTTTTGAATTGTTATGAATTTAACAGAGCGCGTATTAGTAACATTTACCGTGCAGCAGACATCAAAAATCAACAAAAGAATTTTTTTAAATTAATTATTTATTTAAATAAATGTGGGCAGAGTAGAAAAAATATTATATACAATTCATGCACAAAGAATTTAGAAAATTCACGTGGGGCGCTAATTGTCTAAATTTGCACGCGTGCCTAAAAATTTTTCGTTGTGTAATTTATTGTATAAAGTACTATTAAATCATCAGTTACACTTGCCTTGGAATTAAAATATCGATTTTGTCACACAATTCAATTATTTAGGCCCTGTTTCTCAAATATTAATCAATTTTAAATAATCAATACATAGATACATTTGTTCAAAAAAATTTTTGTAATTTTTAAACCACAATTTTAAACAATGAAAATTTATTTAAGTACAATTGTTAAAACCTTAACAACAATTAATTTAGATTAATATTTAATTATAATTTGAAATTTTTAAAAGGTGGAACAAGTAATGACAAATATATTGCTACTTATTGCGCAATTAAATGTAATTAATAAATAAATTTTAAATGTGTTTATTACAAAAATAAAAAGTATGAGCATTTAAACAACTTGAACTTCATACATTTTATAAGTTGTGAGACATTATCAATTAACCCAATTTAGATTAAATTTAACCATAAATACATCTAGGGTTACTTAATTGGTAATATGTTAATTAAACGAGGGTAAAATGTTAAAGCTTTATTAACTTTACAGGTGGCGCCTACCGTAAACTCTAATCGACTCATACCCTATTCAACTAATTTATAATACATAATACAACTACCTGTTTACTTACTAAATTTTAAAAGATATTTAATAATTGATGTTTGAATGAGAATTTACCTTAAAAATATTTCTGGACAAATTGGCAGAAGTGATGTTAATATATTTTTTAATATTTTCAATTTTCTCCTATGTTATTACTACTAAGCAATGTAATGCTTAATTGGTAATTAACTAATTGCAATGTGTATATAGAAATATGCACTTGGAAGGACGAATGTTTTAAATAACTCTGCACTGGTAAATTAATTACTATCCATAATTACCGGTCGGGAATGAAGGCTAAAAATAGAATTGAGGGATGTTTATAATATTATAAAAACATAAAAATAATTGCAAGCAAAAATGTAAGTTATTTATTATAAATTTCTAACATTATCTTCATCATGCATCTTAAAAAAAACTTACTAAACATATTTAGCAAATAAATCAAACTGTGTGATTAATTGTTTTTTTAATTGATAATTGTTTTCTAAATCAGGCTACTAATATTCAAAATAAAATTTTTCATGTCATAACTATTTTCTTATTCCACGAATATTTTCTCTAGTCCAATTTCTTGTGCTGGAATTTATAAAGTTGTTTATTTAAAGCAAAGATAAATCCCTTTGTACGCATTTCAAAGGAAACATCCACAATTTATTTTTCTCTTCTTTGCAATTGTAACAAACTCATTATGAAACCCAACCTAGTTTAGTAATAGCCTCATTATGGCACCCGACTTTTTACATTTCAGTGTTGGTATTAAATTTATTCAACGCAATTGTTACTGTTAGATTCAGTTATGTGTGTCAAATGAGACGGCATTTAATTGGTGATAAATAATTTGGGAGATCGCAAAATAAGATATTGTTATACATAAAAATTAACCTTAATTGCAATTTATAAATGATTGTGTGGGAAAATGCACTTTACTTGTTTAAAATTTCGGCCGTGCCACATATGCACATAAACTATTTGAATTGTTTTCAATTTAAAAAGGCTCGTGTCAATAACATTTCAGTGCAGCCAACATACGTAAAAATTAACAAAAAATTTCATTTTAATTTAATTATTGTTCTAAATAAATATGGACAAAGTATTTGTACTTTAGAAAACTCGTTTCTAAACTTGTACAATTGCTTTAAAATTTTTCGTTATGCAATTTATTGTATAAAATACTATTTTATTATACCTGGATTATGATCTTGAATTAAAAAACTAATAAGCGTGCGAAAAACGATTTATAAAACATGTTGTGTTTTAAAGGTTCCTCAGTAAAGATTCTTCAATAATAAACAATTCAGGCACGTAAAAAGCTGACATAAGCTAATTTCTATTGTTTAAACTTACTGATATTTTATTTCTTCACCATTTACTTGATGAAAATTAATACTTATTCTTTACATTATTTGTCTAGTAGAGTAATGTTACTTCATGAAAACGCTAATAGGTGGCGCTAATCTGAATAAATTCGATTTAACTTGTGTTTTAATAGTTAAATCATAATAATATTTTGCAAAACTTTAACAAACTATTAAAATTTTAATTTATTTTATTAATTATATAAAAATTACAAAATAATCTTAAATAACATTTCTATAATTAAAATTATAATAAATCAAAGGTTTGGACTGGACGAACAATTACCAATATCTCTTCCTAATGGCAAAATCTACTATTGGCAACCTAAACAAACAATAGTCTACTTTATTATATATTCGTGAAACTTATCAGGTTTTGTAATGTGGTTTTCTCCGTGCCTTTTTTTTTGAGCTTTTATGAAACATTTTATTTGTTTCAGAGCAGCTGAAAAGATTTTAAAAGTTGAAGTGTGATTAGAGCTTTTTGAATATTTCAATTTAAAATGACTGGCTGATGAGTAACTAGAGGGCCCGTGTCCCCAAAATTTTACACAATGTACAAAATAAGCATTTATCAAGAATTTTTGTGTTTAGCATAGAGTTCATTGCAGGATGGCGGTCAAACTAAAATTTTGAAGGATTCAAGAATGATGGAAGGATTTTATAATATTTCTTCTTATTTTCATTGGTGAATTTTATTGTTTGCAGTGTTAATTCAAGGACATATACATAAGGACACGAAGATACTATTGACCCCTCTTTTCTTACTACCATTTACAATATACATTAGCACCAAATTTTAATTTGTCATAGCCAACTTAATAAAAAATCTAAAATTTGGTTCAATTATTTGTAGCTTTTGAGTCGAATTCTATATGAAAATTCAAGCTGTATGTTATAAAACTGATGGATGTATGATTTTCTTGCCAATTTAATCCATCTATCATATAAAAAAAGTTGTTGGTCAAATTTTTGTGGCCTAAATTGTAATTGTACCAATTTTTGATAAGATACCTAACCAAATATGTAATTATTTAATAAAAATTTAATTTAGTTAATTTTCTTGATATGTATTATAAAAAATTAAATAGTCTGAAGTCTCCTTGCTGCTGCTGCTCCTAATCTTAGCGAATGTTTTGATTTTAGGTACAAGTGCACTATCCCCTCCACCTACCATTTACAAAATTAAACATACACAAAAATAAAAATTCTAGTACAATACAAAATGAATAAAACTTTGCGATAATTAAAATAGTGAAATCAAAACATCAATAAGTCAGTATTTAGAGAAATTCTAAATTATTTGCTTAATGATGCATATAATTATTTATAACCCACATTATTTAATCAAGCAGAATATTAATTGAATCATCATACAAATCGGAGCAGAAAAACTCTAAAAATAAAATATGAGATTGCTCGTGCAATACACAGTTTAAAAGCTTGAAATCTCGACACCATAAAATTGCCATTTAATTAGATCTCACCCACTCAAAATCCTATCAATTACTTCAACTCGAAATATATTTTAATTAAATTCAATTCAACCTTTGCACACGGCACTCAAAGATAAAAAAAAACTAAAATTTCCAAAAATTGCCTAACATCTCCTGTTAATATAATTAAAAATTATGTTCGCACTTCCAAATACTCATTTTTTAATCGAAAACAGATTCCATACATAATATTTCGTAAAAATTCGTAACGCAAAATATTCTGATGTATTTAATTCATCTGTAATTCGAAGATAATTACAAATGTGTACCGAGACGCCATCTTTTCATCGATTACACAATGTTAAAAAAAAACAAACTTTTTAATTTTTAGGTTATAATTGTTATTGTATATTGAACTCACCTATTTTTTTAAAAGTCTTTTAATAAAATTCGCACAAATATCACTCGAAATCACACGATATTACTTGAAATTCTCGTCAAATATCTAAAACGACGTACAACGCCATTTTGAGATGTTTGAGAGTAGATTGAACTTGAAATTCGGACCGGTTCGTTCAATATCGGATCGTTGCATTCAGAGAGTGAGATTAGCGCTAAATTTAAAGAAAAGTGTATACAGAGTGTTTAAAATATTGCAATTGCTTGTATTATAAATTTTATATTCTTATCTTTAATTTATTAAGACCTCTCTTCACAATGGTCCAAGTTGAGACAATACAAGTTATCACTATCGTGTAGAGGAACATTGGCTTGTAGTGGCTGATGGTATTGGCGGTTGGAAATGATGTTGGTCAACGATGGCTTTGTTGTGGCCCCTCTTTACGATGGCCCAAGCCTAGCCATCACCATCCTGTAAAAGGACATTTGTTTATAGTGGCCGATGTTGGTGGAGATTGACAGATCTAAGAGAAAAGTGTGTGCAACCAAAATTTACAGTAACGAGGTGGCGTTCGCACTCATCTCTCTCATCAGCTTCATTTCCAACTTCCACCAACTTACATCACCCATTATAGACTAATATCTCTCTTTAAGATGATGATGGCTTGTATTGGCCCATCGTGAAGAGGGGCCAGAGCAAAGCTATCCTTGGCCAACATCATTTCTAACCTCCACCCAGAGATAAGGATGAGACTTCAAATAGGTGGCGCAACAGTAGAAAAAACCTGGGAAAACTTGAATATTTGAATTTAAATTTAGGAATAAAAATATTGTTTCTTTAGGATTTCAAATCGCAAAAATGCCTAAGAGCCTTAGACAAAAATGACTTAGAGGTGTTGAAAAACTAACTATTTGGTACACAAGTACTCGTTACTACAAGAAAACCAAAATAAGGAGTACTTGCACAAAAATTAATCGGTTCGTCCAAAAACTCTGCAAAGGTAAGAATTAATCATTAGCGTTGAACCCGTCTGCAAAACCTTTGTTTCCTCAAAAGGTTCCAAAAACAATAAACAATGCAAGTATACATATTATTGGACACTATTTTTGACTACTTTCCAATAGAAATATGCGTTGAGTAAAACCCAATGTTCAGTCATAATTAATACTTTAAGGAATATTTACAGCTTTAAATCGTTCTGCGAACGACAAATCACATCATGCTAATTATCTAACTTATGAAATGTACTTATCATCCTTTACCGATCTTAGAACAATCATTCTGAAAGAAACAAAAGAATAATTTAGCCACTTTAACATAAAACAAAAATCAATATCAACTATTTAGAAGAAATTGAAGTATTTTTTAGAGCTAAATAACAAGCTATAAAAATAAAATTGAAATCTATAAAAATAAAAAAAAAAGATCTGAAAAAGAAAACACCAAAGAAAGACAAGAACAAGTATGAATACTTATAATATAAAAACATCAAACGTAAATGAATGAGCAATAATAAGAGCGAAAGAAAGTAGGTATTGAACGTAAGGACATGTAAAGGTAATTTAAACGTACCACTAAAATTTTTAATGATGGTTCAAGACCATGGATTCAAGATACAATTAAAGTAAATGAACTTCTAATAAATATATAATTTTAATGCTTCCCTGAGTAAAGTACCAGCGAAATAATGTAAAATGGGAACCTAATCTTTTGTCACTCCCACACACTAAACATTTATGTATTGCTGAATCCAATTCCAAATGCACTGAATAACTTTTAATTCTCCTTCAAATTTCATACAAATGCTGAAAAAAAACTCCCAGCACAGAAAAAATATTTGGACCAAAAACAAATTAAAGAAAAAACACAGAAAATTTGGTTACTATCGCAAAAAATTTTAAATTTATATCGAAAGGCACAGTTAAAAGATGCTGGCAGATATAAATGACAAGTTTCGATATTCGAACCAATTGCCAATACAAAATCTAGTTAAAATCCCCCAGATTTAAACCTAGTGAGTTTAGAACAGTGGCGACCCCTAAATGCCTTAACTGAAGAGATTGCAGATACGAAACACATGCATAAGAAAGAAATAAATAAAAGCAAATAACTTTTGTATTGAACTTGAAGGTCTCGTCTCATCCCAATTTAGGTAGAGGTTATATGTATGGTTATATAGAAAAATCTCTACTTTACTTACCTTGGTCTCATCCTTGTCTCTGCCTCAAAGAAATGTAGAGGTTGTATATATACAACACTCTTTACATTCCTTGCTTCAATTCTAGATTTCGTTCTTTTTCTTTACCGATTTGGGATACCAAATAGTCTAAATTCCTGAAATTTTTAGCACCAAAAGGTCAAAACCTGATTCTTTGCAAACAATTTAAGTTTTTCTCTTCATTTCTTAGCAAATTTTAATAAAAATCCTATTTTGACAAAAAAAATTGATTCCTTTTTTAAAAATACTATCAAAATACATGTTTTCTATGTAAATTTTTTTGTAGACTCTGAATATGCCTAAATCGTTTCATTTTGAGTGTTCACATGAAAAAACTTATTTTTATTTTTAAATCGTAGCTCCAAACCTATAGCAGCTGGAAAGGTCTAAGTGGCCTCAAAATGCTCTAAATATAATCTACTTTCGTAGGAAAAACAATAAGAGCACCTTCAAAAATTCAAATTTCTCCTCCAAATATGATGTCACAGGACAATGAAACCAAATTTTTCAGATTCCTCGGAAAATTTCCTATTGATTTGGTTCTGTGTTGTTTTTCTTTTCTTGAAAAAGAAATGGCTGGACTAATAAGCCAAAAATATATTCTAATAGATAAAAGACATAATCTTGAAAATGAAAAATCAAATAAAATATACAAATTTATTTAGCACTACAATTAAATATTAAATTTAAATTGGGAAAATTAATAAACACTTCAATAGAATAGAAACCATCAGATACCAAAAATTTTGTATCTAAATTTAGAGAAGCGTTTGTGGTATGGGGTGATATCAATGGTGATGTTGTTACTCCATCTCTTTATGGCTGACATCGCCGACGGGACTTGTCCCTTCCTATTTTCACTAGTTTTTCTTCATTTATTCAACTTATGCACTTTTTTCTTTCATATTTCCTACCGAGTAGTTTTCTTTTTTGCTCTATCTTCTAATATTCAATACTTTTTTCCAAAATCTTTTTTGCTTTAGCTGTTAGTATATAAGCGTTAGTCTGGAATGGCAGTTCAGTTTGCAAAAAGACATGAATGAAATAAATAAGTATGCTCGGCCATAAATAAATAGTTGGTAATTTTTTGCATGTAATTGAAACAATTTCTGATACTGCAAAAATTTAATATTCAACCAATTGTTTTTTTGAAAGTTATGATTATCACTTGGTGATTATTAAACACACAATGTTTGTGCAATTTAATATGCTGTTTTTGTATAACTAGTCCCAGATATGAAAGCAATAAAATAGATTAAAATGTTATTAATAAGAAAGGAATAATTAAAAAAATTTTTTTTTTTTTGCTCATTCAATGATTGTATTCACATGAGTTCTTATTGGCACAGATATGTACAAATTATTTTTTCATAATAGCAATTTAGATGGAATCCATATACAAATATTACATAATAGATTAGCTTAGTTGGTTTTTAAAAAGGTACTAAAAATGTTTATTATAGCAAATGCAATTCATACAAACAATATTGTTAGGAAATATTTGGAAGGAAATGATGTCTACTGTTCGCATAAAAATAATTTGCTAACAGAAATACATCCTATCCTTCTTTTTTTTGTCAGGTGTACCGATCATATAAATAAAATGAATAAATCGAGATAAAGTGCTTGTAAAAATAAAAATGATGTATAAAGAAAAAAATAATAAATAAATAAAAGTTCTGTTGGAATTTTGCAGCACTTAAACTTTTTGACTTCACAAATAGTTGTATTGTTAACTTGCAGGCACTTCTTTTGCTGAAATTGAATCGTTTAATTGTGGACCGTCGACGCATTTCCACAAACCGTATGTTTTGCCAATGGTAGTTTGCCACAACCTTAATGTTCCATCTTCAGATCCTGATGCATATAATTCACCATCTGGAGAAAATCTTACACAATGGACAGGACCAAAATGTCCCTTGAAGGATTCTAAAAATAAAACAAGAAAATTAATACAATTTCTATGATTTAATTGTAAAATGTTGTTTTGAGAGAATTTGTTGGAAAAAATTCCGAAAAGTAAGAATAAAACAGCATCTCAACTATCTTAAGTCATGCGAATCAAAACTGTTTCTTAGAAGTATTGTGATGTGGTGAAAAAAATAAATTCTTAGTAGAAAATATAATAAATCATTGACTGTTGACAACAATGTAGTTGTCTACTTCTTGAATACATGAATAAATGAGGAATTGATTTTATGTAAACAAATATCTTTTACCGATTTCGCTTCCTGTAGTATAATCAAATTTGTAGACTTTGAGATCATCTCCTCCAGCAACAAATATACTTTTATCCGGATGTAAAGATGCCGAATTAACAATGGAAGGCACTGAAAATTCTCTGATTTTGTTTAAAGTGTCAGCCTCTAGGAATGTAACATTCATAGCATGTGATACTGTAATTACAGATCCATCTCTGGAAACTTCAATACTGCTAGGGTTTGTTGGGAATTCCAATGTTTGTACCTCCTTAAAATATTTACATTACATTACCAAAACATATAAAAGAAAGTTTGAGAAAATTATTTAGTGTGGTTTTACTGGTGTACTTACTTTTCCTGAAGATCGATCCCAAACCCTCAGAGATTTATCATCAGCACATGACACTATGTATTTATCATTTCGGAAGAAGATGACGTGTTTAATACCAGCGGTGTGACCAGAAAATACTTCAGGAGCTGAAACAAATTTTTATTTTAATCAAATTTGCTGACAAATTTCAGTTAATTCAAAATATTTTTTTCCCCAATCTTACTCTGCTCTTTCAATTTTGTTTCTTACTTTCCTGCTTTCCTACTTTTCTGACTATTACAATAAAATGAATTTATTTCAACAAATATAATATTTAAAATTATTCTAGAATAATTAATTGATAGTTACCAGCATCTGTTCTATTTAAATCAAAGATTCGAACCAGCTTCTCATTACTACCAGTAGCAAGAAGTCCTGAGTCTTGAGAAAAGTCTACCGATTTAACAATATGATTGTGTTGAAAGGAATGCAATTCTTCTCCAGAAATTGCATCCCATACTTTTCCTGTGAAATCTGCTGCACCACTTGCAGCTCTTGTAGCATCTGTATTCAATGCAACTCCCCATACTGCCCCTTTATGGCCCTCAAATGTGCCGATCCAATCTCCTGTATCTCCTTGACGTAGCATAGGTTTGCCATCTGAAAGTAAATGATTTTGCCATGTTCAATTATTGCAACAAATTAAAAATTTAAATGTTATTATTACAAACAAGTACAAGGTTATAAATTAAAATATTTTTATTAACATATTCTAAAAATAGAATTAATTATCGACTAAACTATTTAAATTTGATTACAAAAAAAAGCAAATAAATCGATATGGTGTATTTTTTGTATCAAATTTGAATACAAATAAAAAACTTTTTTCCAACTCTTTAAGAAACAGCGCTCTGAACCAGATGGGAAACTAAGCTAACATTTGAAAAGACCAAATTGCCATTTTTTTAAAGAATTGATAATACAACCTAAATATCTGAGGCCTACTTTTGTTTTTAATTCTACCAATTTAATCCATATTGAAATGAATTTTGTCCATTTATTTTTGCATTTGTTATAATCAGTAAAAATTATCCAAGCAAAACATGGGCACAAACAGAGAATAATATGATAATGATATGCACATGACTAAATAAATGATTCGATAATTACTAACATATATGAAACCAAGATAGATTGAAAGAAATGAAATAATATTATAAAATTCGGATATAAAAAAAAAAACATTAAATTAATCTAAAACTTGAACATTAGAACATAATTAAATCCTTCACATATTTTCTATTAAAATTGTTTACTTAGAAATTGTACTGTTTACAGATTAAAATAATTTGTTGTGCATTTATTGTAAACTTTCTACTTGACATTTAAATGCAATGAAAAATCAATCAAGCAACTACATACATTTCAAGGCGACCTTCATTTCAATTTGTTAGTCCGATCAAATTTTTTAAACGACCTCACTTCCATATAGTAAACAATAAAAATTCAATGTCATTATTTTTGCAGGTTTAAGGTTACTTTGTAAATAAAAACAAATCAGAAAAAAAAAATTTAATATTTCCTTTCTGCTTGAAAAAATAAATTTAAAAAAATCTAACAAAATGGCTAGAAATATTAAAAAAATTGATCAAAATATTCAAACTTAACAAAGAAATTGTGTAATTTGTATGATTCTAAAAAACTTAATACAAAAGAAGGTGAAAAAACCTAATTAGGAATCTTAAAAATATAGAACAAGGAAAATTTTTTAAAACTTACATAGAATAAGAATTTTTAAATAATTAAAAATCAATTTTTATTTTACCATAGGAAATTTGATCAAAATTGTTTTAGCTATTTTCTAGATATGAGTTGGTTTCAAATAAACTACCCTTAATTCTTGAGAGAAAACAAGTTTTCAGAAAAAAATATAAATAATGTAAAACCACTAAATTTCAAGTTTCATCAAAATTGGGTCAATAGTTTAGCCATAAGCGCTTCGGATGGACACACACAAAAACTCAGACATACATACACAGACATTTTTTTCAAACTTATTTTTTTATATCCACAAGGTCATAAAATGCTGAAATTAATAAAAAAACTCAATTATGATTTTTTTGACAATCACATTACTTTCAGTAGCCTATGGTTACTTGAAAGTAAAAGCAAACCAGTTGACAATACTTAAAAGCATTACCAAAACGAACTTGAAAATAAAGTAAATACGTAAGGTAACAATATTCCTTCACAACCCCTCCGCTCTGCTAATGTTTTAAATTACATTAAAATGGTTACGAAATTCATTTTATTTTATTTTTATAGGTTGGCAAACATCAACAACAAGCTAATTTATTAAAAATGTATTTTCTATGTATATATATATATTTTTTTTTAATCATATGGGCACTTTCTACAGGTCCAAGATAGAAAATCCAGTCCCGGCAAATTTTGTACTCACATCCTTCTGATTCCCAGGTGGGACACAAGAGTTCGACATTCGTTGGGATTGGATTTTTTATCTTTAATTTCACCTGAAAATTTGTATTTTAATCTAAGAAATAGTAGTAGAAATGAAATGTAACGATGGTAGATTGTATGCGATAGAAGAAGGTTAATAAGTAAAAACCAAGGGAAATAGTAAACATGTTCCAATAATATTTTAGATGGGTAATGCAAATATTAATAAACAGGCAAAAAAAGTAAGTGATAACAAATAGAAAAAAATAAGAAATGTTTTAGGCAGATTAAAGAAAAAGTGTAAAATATTAAATTTTATGTATTCTCAAGCAAGAAATTGGGATGGTAAAACATCCCTTATACCTCATGACACTCAATTTCAATGATCATATGACGTACTCCGCTAAAATTTTATCTCCAAGTGTTGTTTTTATTCTACCAAATATCACCTTGCTCTTTTAAATAAAGCAAAGATATCAATTTGGATGATATAAACTGCAGGATTACCCAAAGTTTTTTTTTTAATATGAGATTTGATTAAAATTTTCCATCAAACTTGAATGCACTTTTTTTAAAGAATTTTATTTTGTAGGAACCATGTTACATTTGTTCAAAAATTTATAACTGTATCAAATTGTAATTAAAATTAACCTTGGAGAGAGTTTTAAAAAAATAATAAAACAATAAAAAGTAAGGTGTTTCAGGAAAATCATTGATCGAAACAAGATCTTAACCTTGCCTCCCAGACAGTCAAGTAAATGCCAGCCAACCAACATTTTATTTTCCCATGCAATAAGGTTTACAGTGATTTAATTAGGCCAAGGTAATGGCTGTCTGAAGGTATGGTGCCAATTTTAAGGTTACCCGTTCAGAATAAGCATTGCAACTTACCTTTGCACGCCGATATTAAAAAATAACCGCTATCGGTGACTGAACTAAAATCGAGATGGACCACAGGCCTAGTATGTCCGCTGCAAGTTAAGGGAGTCTGTCTCAGGTTCGACATGGTATGGGGAAAATATGTGTGTAAAATATTCTTAAAGGTGTAACATGACACGAGTTCAAAAGCGAACTGACGTTTCAAAAAATGTCAAGAGAAATGGTAGATTATTCAGTTCAGTACGCATGCGTATCCAAGCATTTACTACATAGGCAACCCCATAATCGCATCTGCACTTTTAGTATCTATCCAATTTTTTAAATTAACATATAGAGAGAGTTTTAAAATACATAATTCAATTTAAATACAAATAAGATTAATTACTTTAATTTTTTTCTTATCTCAAAAATATATCTAAAATGCATTTTTAGTCTCAATTCTCATAAAATAGTTGAAAATATTTACTACAATTTGTTTGTTTGGTTGGCAATCTGTAATAGTTCAATATAAGATGTTTTGGTTTGGTTATTAATCCATCAAAACATTCCACATGTTTAAACAGTAAATAAAGTTAAAAAACAGTTAATTAAAAACATTTTAAGATATATAACAATAAATCTAATTGCTAAGATCAAAGTTTGCATCACAGCTCCAAAATGAAACTGGTATTGATAATTCTAAGTGTTGTCTTACCTTAATTAAATATCTTTTCATTTTTCAGTATTGTTTAAGTAATGATCCCAATAAACCATGTCATATACTCACATTCAACGAAATAACAATGATGTTAGATTGCAGCCTTTCCATGCAATCTGTTTTAAATTTTTTACCCCTTTCCTTTGTTACTTCTAATCGTTTATTGAATTTGTCTAATTGGACGCCGTCCGATGTGACTGATACTGATTTGGAAGGGGTAACATAAATCCTTTAATTTTTATGTTATACTAATATGATCTGTTGATTTAAGGAGCTGAAAGAAAATTCTGATAGAGTGTTTGTCGATTCACCTCCCGAATTCTGTCCACCTCTTGACAAATTGATTGATTTTTCTCAAGTTGATGTAATTTTGATATCGAACTATTTATGCATGATGGCTTTACCTTTTATTACGGAAGGAACAGGTTTTCAAGGAAGAATCTTCGCTACTGAACCTACTTTACAAATTGGAAGGTAAATTTTTTATTAGAAAATTTGGATGTATAAGAGAACTACAGCTCACATGTTATATGTAACGTCAGAACTGCGCATCTTCCAACACCCCTTAGGTTGATTTTGTGCGGTGCATATCAGAGGGGTGCACTCCACAAATAATACGTGTTTGTGGAAAGGGCTTTAAAGTTAGAGTATAGCCCCTGCAAGCCACTTACACCTTTTATTTTAAAACACGCTATTCAACTCTCCCTCCAATAAGCACTTTGAATGAGTGCACATCATATTCTCAGTGTTAGATACCATGTGAGCTGTAACTTTTTTAATCATTTACAATAGAAATCTGACAAAAAAATTTTTTTGCAATGTACCGTACCAATCTAAATTCCGAAAACAATTTTGTTTATTCCAGTTTTGCACTGAATCTATTTAAATATATTAAAATTATTTTTTTTCTAGATTACTTTTGGAGGAATTGGTAGTTTATATAGAACAATGTCCGAAAGCCGGATTTGCATCTCAATGGAAAAATTTTCTTCACAAAATGCCTTATCCTTTAAGTGAATCTTTTAAACCAAAATCTTGGAAACAAATATATAATATGAGTAATGTAAATGCCAGTTTGTCAAGGATACAGATGGTTGGATATAACGAAAAAATCGTAAGTAAATAAAAATCTTCAAATTAGATGTATGAACTTGAATGAAGAAGTAAGAAAAGGAATAAATGGAGAGACGTATTAAAATTTGAAAAAACACTAAAAAAGTGGACGTTACTCCATTTGGATTGAGGATTGGATAACGGTTACAGTTAGTAATATGATATCTAAAGTATCATCTCAAGACTTTAATAAGCCTTAGTCCATGCTTTAAATAATATAATTTTAGGACATTTATGGAGCACTTCAAGTATTAGCAGCTAGTTCGGGATTCTGTTTGGGTTCTAGCAATTGGATCATATCAACTGATTATGAAAAAATTGTTTATCTTAGTGGATCAAGTACGTTAACGACTCATCCAAGATCAATGGATCACAATTCATTAAAAAATGCAGATATTCTTATAATGACTGATCTCACTCAAACCCCAATCAGTAATCCAGATTCTATGTTGGGTGTGCTGTGTGTAGTAGTTGGTAAGTTATGCATATTATTCAAATTTAGTTTCTTGACTAATGATTCAAATAAATCATTTCGTCATCAATACAGAAATACCATGCAACTCTTGAGTTGGGCAAGAAAATTGCTTGAGTTGTAGGCATAAATGTGTATAGGTGGAGTTCACTTTATTGTAATTACAACGAATTACATTGGCATTTCTTTAAAAATAAACTAATGTAACGATTTCTCTCATAATTTTGCATCCTATAATAGAAAAAAAGTTGCGCGATATTGATGTGTGGACGATTTGCTACTTAGTTGTCAGAGAAATAATCAGTTAATAAACAATTCTATGTTCTATTTTTTATTAAGATAACCATACAATTTGCAATTATAATCTAAAAATTCTCATGCAGATAGCAAAATTATTATTTCCAATGTATTTATTTTTTAGGTTTAACTTTAAGAGGAGGGGGAAATGTGTTATTTCCATGTTACCCTACTGGTGTAGTTTATGATCTCTTTGAGTGCTTGTCAGTAAGAATGTCTGATCTGGGAGTTTCAAATTGCCCCATGTTTTTTGTATCTCCAGTCGCAGATATGTCATTGGCGTATTCAAACATATTAGCGGAATGGTTATCATCGGTGAAACAAAATAAAGTATATGTTCCTGATGAACCTTTTCCCCATGCTATGCTGGTGAAAAATTGCAAATTAAAGCATTTCAAACATATTTATTCAGAAGGGTTCAGTACAGACTTCCAAGAAGTAAGTGAATACTTTTTTAACAGTAAATATAAGTACATACAAAGAAAAATACAAGTTGTATCATATAAGTAAAGTTTGGTGGGTTACCTCTCTTTCATCTGCAATGCAATATCTATTAACAAAATGCTTTTTTCAGCCTTGTGTTGTTTTCTGTGGTCACCCAAGTTTAAGGTTTGGAGATGTTGTCCAATTTATTGAAATGTGGGGAAACAACTCTAGAAACTGTATAGTTTTCACAGGTATGATCTGAACTATTATTTGATTTACAATATATTACAGTTTTATTTCAGAGCCTGATTTTGACTACATTGATGCTTTGGCCCCTTATCAGCCTCTTCAAATGAAAGTTGCTCATTGTGCAATTGATACATCTTTAAATTTCACCCAGGCTAATAAACTAATTAAAGAATTAAAACCTACAACTTTGGTAGTTCCTGAATGTTACACTAAACCTCCAGTAAGGGCACCTTTTCTATCTGAACTGGTAATTGAGAATAGCCCAGAAAAAAATTTAATTTCATATAAATGGGGAGAGGTATGTAATTTCATTTAAAAACGAAAGAAAAGAAAACATATTTTTATCTTTAGGTGATTAATTTGCCATTGAAAAGGAAGCAAAGTAAAGTGTATATAGAAAGTGAAGTAGCTCAACAAATAGTTCCTGTCGAAGTGAAACCTGGACTAAGTTTATCAACAATTACAGGCAAATTTAATGTAAAGGACAACGTACATAATGTTGAGGTACAGTTGCTTTATCAAGTTTAAAGACTGAAAGGCCATTGGTCATGCATCACCTCCATTAAATAAAAAATAAATCACCAATATGAAACATTTTCTATCTCTGTTATTCACTTTAAGTTGCATACGTTTTTAGTGTTATTTTTAATTAAATAAATCAGATCAGATTAATTAGAGCATTGACACAATAACAGCTCTTCTATTATAACTAAATATGTTTCTATGCTTTAAACACTTGTTGTATCCTTTTTCAGGATATGTCAAAAGAAGATGATAAAATTTTGCAAAGTTATGTTAAGTACGAATGGGGTATCGTCAGTATTAGTGAGTTCATTCAGAAATTAAGTATGGAAGGAATTGTTGATGCAAAAGTTGATAGCGTACCTAATGGCTATACAATTCATTTGGTAAATATGATTTATTACTTAAAAACTTACACACCTGAAAGTTTTAATTTTTATCTTTTTTAAAAAAAGAAGGAAAAGTTATTTTAAGTATTCACTTTGAATTAAATCATCCCTAAATATAGGAATTTTAAATGTAATTTTTATTTTCAGCAAGAACAAGATGTACTCATCCAAATAGATGAAAATTCTACACATGTGCTATGCAATCGTGATGAGAAGTTACGGATAAAATTACGTAACATTTTAATGGAATGTTTAAAAAAGTTTTAATTTTCTCTTTTGTATGACAATAAATACAGAAACAAATTATTTAGCTATTTAATAAATCCCAGTCTACAGGAATTTTCAATTAGCAGACATTGAATGATGCTGCAATAAAACTTTGACAACTTTAACTGAAGAAGTTGGTACATGGCATCTATTTTGGATTGATTTATGCTAATTTAGAGTATTCTTACTTGTAATTAGCATATAAAACATGATTTGTTATCAGCTTTTGGTCTCTACAATCATTCAGAAGAAAAGGCAAAATGCATTGGAAATTAAGTTTCACGAGATAATTAAAGTTTCTCCAATTAGAATTACGAGTTGTTTTTGCCAAGAAAGAAGCTTTGAGTGACGTAACAAATGTATAAGTCTTCTGCCGTATCCACCAGTAGACAAATTGCGTAATAAGTGTATAATAAACTTTTTCAATTGATAATTTAAAAACACAACACTACGTACGCAAGTTAGTTGATAAAATTAAATTGGAATATGATTGGTTAACCGAAATTAAAAATTATTGAACCATACTAATTAAAAACAATTTAGCAGATGTTAATAGAGATTTTTAACCATATCTTTTGTAGAAGCTAATGTTAATGTTTTCATGAACAATATTCTAACATGTCCAAGAATTTTCTGTTCAGATGCAAGAAAACTAAAGATGTGGTGGATACAAATAACTTAATCTTAGATCAAATTAAAAGTAACACTGCTTTTTTAATATCATAAATTTTAAAATTAAATTTTTTTTAATATATTAAAGATTTTTATAACAATAGTCAAAACAAAATTAAACATTTTAAAAACAAAAATATTCAATTAATATGTTTCAGAAAACCTGAAATCTAACTTAAATATTAAACACATTTCCAAAGTGATTATAAAATGTTAAGTTGGTAATATTAACAATCAAAATATATTCAATGCAAAACTTGATAATTATAATTATGAATTTGAGAAGGTTTAAGTCTAGCAGATATATCTGGTGATTGTAATCAAGATTTTGAATGTATGTGCAAATTTCTTCATTAATTTACAGAATTTAACCTTTCTAAAATCATACCATTTTATCCACAATGTGTTCAGTTAGCACTGAAATGGGAGCAGTACGAGATAGCATACTCAGAAACACTAAAATACTACAGTCCATAGTTTGGCAGATTTTGCTTGGATTAGTATCACCTTTAAGAATATTACACTTCAACATAGATAAATATACTCAATCATTGCTGATGCATTGTATAATGGAAAATATTAATATAAAATCTCTAATTTTAAGTATGGCTGCTTATCCACTCTTTCCATGGTCACATTAGCAGCACGAATGCAAAATTTACAACCATTGATTAAAGCAGATGCTCAAAAATTCCAGTGTTCATATTCATAATAATTTAATGTGCTATCCTATGATGTTAATAGCCCAAGCATTAATACATTCACAATACAGTTTTGTGCACAGGCTTACTTGAACATCTCTATGATTCCATCTGGTTCTTTTATTTATTTATTTTTTTTTTTGTAAGTAAACACTGGAAGTTTGAGCATTTGATTTAATCAATGGTTGTAACCATACAGATATAGTATCAAAAATATTAAACATAAAACAAACAAATGTAACAAAAAATAAAAATAATAATCAAAACAAAATATTTTTTAAAATTAACACTTTTCCAAAGCGATGTCAAAGGTTCAGCATTTCAGCCATGGGTCTTTTGACAAAATTTGCATTTTTGTTGATTGGTTAAGTCACCATCTTTTGGGAATCTGGTTCTGTGGAAGTTTTCTAAAAAAAAAAACCTTGAATGAGTAAAGTGTTAAACCTAATCAAAACAACATATGGAAGACAAAGAGATATAAAGTGGTGAGTTGCTAAGGGAGAAAATTATTTGTTGCTTTAAACATGTAAAATATCATGCAATACAGGTACAGTGGCCTGCAAACTTTCTCTTAGAAAGTTACATTTTGCATATCGTCGGCCTAATAAGAAAACCTCGTAACTCCAAAATTGCAAAATTTTGCAGGGGACACAGAAAACTGTTTTTCTAATTTATTTTTGGGAATAAATCTTTTTTTTATTATCAATCAATTAACGAATTAAAGTTTAAGTTTACAAAAAAGATTTATTCCCAAAAATCAATGAGAAAAACAGTTTTTTGTGTCTCCACTAAAAATTTCAATTTTGGAGTTAGGAGGTTTTCTTATTAGGCCAACGATATTGCATTTAAACAATTTTAAAAGAATAGCGGATAAGGATAAAACAAATACATGTAGAAATGATATAATTAGTGGAAGGGAAGCTATCCGATTAAGTAGAGTAACAAGTAGACAATACGTATATCGGGCTTAGAATATTTTTAAATTGAATACAAAGTGTTGTTGGTAAAATGGTTTTCCCATTCTATTAATAATTAATTTGCTATGTGCATTTTATATTGCTATTAAAATCATAAATATGAGGTTAAATGAACCAGTCGAGTTGATACAAAAGAATACTTAAAGGATCGACGGCGCTTTTCAAATCATTTAAGTTAATTCGATGACCACAGGGAATACGTAGTTAAGTCAATTTCTGCTAAACTACATTTTTTACATTCATAAAGCATATGTAAAATATATTATGTATTATTACACTAATACAAAACATCACAACTTCGGTAAAATAGGTTTTTTTGAGTTGCCTATTGTTTCCCCATAACAATTGAATTGTGCTAGTACATGTACATTGAAGTGAAACAAAAACATAATTTACAGTATACACACACCTGGACTTTTTTTTAGAGATTCATTAATTTGTAAAACAACAAATTTTGGTGGTGGCTCTTGAAAATTATTATTGGGTATGAAAATTGTTGTTGAAATAAAAGTAAATGTCACATAGAAAGTTCGAAGAAAAAAATACCAACATTCACATAGATAAATAAGCACATTTTTGAAAGGTTAAGAGGCCATCCATGTTAGATTTTTAGAATTAGAATGTGCAAGAAAATTAAAACGAAAATGTTTGAAAAAGGGATCCAATCACTACTGCATGTTAGATTAAATGGGATTGTTGCGTCTACTAGGAATTAGAGAATTGGGGTACCTACCAAGACTAAAATCACAATTTTAATTTCAATAATTAAAGAGGAATTGAATTGTACAAGATTTAGGAAGGTATACGTTGGAACATTAGTAAGAATTTGTTTTAGGAAATGGTTGATGTGAGCGACACCAATTTACTCACTTGTAAGTTTGAGGGGGTGGCATCCTAAGATTCAATGATCCTGGATGAGGATACCACATGGCATATCCTCCATTATAAAAATCTGTCATTTGTAGGCCTAGAACATGGGATCGAAGTTTTTACTATCCATAAAAATATTGAGCATACAAAAAGTACAAAACAAAAACAATCAAGTTTCAATGAAACAAAAGAATACAACAATGGAAAATTAATATTATATGCAATGTATCATGCTAGAGAAATAGTTTAAATATCTGGGTAAAGCTTTAGATACGAAAATAACTGGAATGTCATGTCAAGTTTTCAAACAAATGGCACAATGCACAGGTCGAAATAAGTACTAAGACCTTATATAATAATAAAAAACTAATTGATCTAATTTTACCTAATGGAATGTTGTTTCCATAATATCCTCTTTGATATGGTACCGTTGGTGGGTAACTGAATGGATTATGTGGACCTACCATTCTATGAGGAATGACAGGAAAAGGTTGTGGGAAATGTCCAAATAGTGGACGAGGCAATGGTCGTACTTCAGATTGAGGCTTCTGAACATGTCTTGGTGCTTTCAATTGCGCTTTTTGCATTTCAGGCTTATTAAGGTTTAATGCTTGAAATTCTGTTTCTAGTTTATAATCACTTTGTAAAGTATGTACTGAAGGCTCTAGCCTGGGTCTTTCAACTTCACATTCTTGATTTTCTTGATTGTCTTTTCTTTCAGTTACAACTTCTTGTGAATTATCCATATCAGGTGAAGTGATTGGTCTTTTGGACTCAAGCTGCCTCCTTTTAAGAGATTTAGCTCTTAACCTTTCCTTTAGTCGTGGTGATATATTAAATGATTCTGCAGAGGATTCGCTGCTTTTAGATTGCTTGATTCTGGGTAATGGGGTTGTTAATAGACTTGGTGAAAACTTCTTTCCTTTAAAACCAGCATCTATAATAGAGAAATGTGTAATCTAAATTCCTTGTAATATATAAATTGTAGTTAATTTATCAAATTTTACATTAAGATTTAAGAATGTTGCGGTTCTCATTGATTTTTCTAAATTTCTAACTTGAGATGGAGATTCACCTAAAAGAGATTAACAAAAATAATAGGAGTATTTTGACAGTAGTTGATGGTGCTGTCAATAGAAGAGCGAGAGTAGACAATTATGTGTAACCACAGGAAATTAATAAGTATTTTTTTATTTAATTAGTAAAGATTGGCACTTATGTAAAATCAAACAGCAATCTATCATTTTATTAAAATTTGTCTGTCTTGATTCCAGTCAATCAAAAGCAAAAGTTAGTTAACAGATTGCCTGCCAAGGCATTCACATATGATTGACAGTCAATACCTTTTTCAAAATATATTTGAATAACATTTAAACATTTGAACGATTTTGTGATGATACTGGTCAATAGTGGTCAAAGTTGTTGCAGGCAATTTTTCAAAATATGCCATGGTAGTCAACCTGTTAATACAAGTTGGGAAATTAAAATGAAAAATTGAGCAAACTTTTTTTTGTATCAGTAATTTCACGTACTTTCTATTTTCTTACCAGAAGTTGAAGCAGAATTGTCTAAAGAAGATTTGTTTTTATCTAGTAGGGTTAAAGGTTGTGGGTATTTGAAACTATTATTTTTATCAGATTCTGAAGCATCTAAAAAATTTGTTTGAAAAGTTATTTTCAAAATAAAATACCTGATAATGTCTCTATTTCACTATCAATATTTAATTTAACATATTCTAAATCGGGAATTAAATTAAAACTAAAATCCAAATTTAAAGATTTTTGCTCCTTACATCCAGAAATCAATGATTCCTCAAATTCTGTTTTTGGCTTTTCAACGAATCGATGCTTGTTTACATTCTCTTCTGAATTTTTCCCTTTTGCATTTAATTTCATTTGACATTTTAACATCCTTTTTGGGTTCCCGATTGCATGAACTTCTTCCTCATATAAATTTGTTGAACGTAAGTGAGGCAAAGGAATATCAAATGACGGACTTAAATTTTCTTTCAAATTGTCAGCTGAATTTTCTTTTATTCGTAAATCCACATGTGGTCTTCTTAATTTCTTAGTAACATGCGATGGAGTTAAATCTTTCTCTAAATTGTCTGTTATATTTTCTTTTATTTCTGTATCAAATCTTCTTAACTTATTTTGGTGCTGATCTAGTTTCTTACTTGACGATCCCCAAACTTTCTCCTCATTTGTGGTTTCAACATTTTTGTTTAAAGTGCTATTCTTTGGGACAACTTTGTTTGAAAAGTTATATGTTGTTGATCTTTCCACTTGTGGACCACAAATTTTGTTGATTTCATCAATTGTTTTTTTCTGAAATTGGATTTTTCTTGTTGGGACCCCTAAAAACATTTTTTATGAGTTTTTATGATTTTATTTTAATTAATATGACAATATGTTACGCCTTGTTTCTAAACCTGATCTTCTATGTTCTATTGTGCTTGTTACTTCTGGTCTATCAGTTTTAGATGATTTCTGTAATTCTGAGTGCCAACTGCGTACAGCACTCATTCTGTAATAAACATATTTATCTTTATCTGACATAGCCTAAAAACAAAAATACATTATACAATAATATATTACACTTAATTAATTATAAAATGTAAACTCTTTTTATTATATAATTATAAGTAAAGACTTTCAAAGGAATACTCTCAATTTTCACGAACTTGAAAAATTCATATATCAAATCCATATGTCTGCATATGTGTGTTTCAGATTTCTAAATTGAACTAAAGTAGAACTTCCATTGTATAAGTTTATCTACGATAGCTTCAAACAACAAATTTTCAGTTGATGCAAAAGAGAAAAAAAGAAGTCCTCTACTTCAAATTAAGTTAATTAAATTTCTAGCAAGTGATAGAACGAAGTAATTAACAAACAAATAAAACATGAGAATTCCACTAAACTTTAATTTGTAAAATATTTAATTCACTACGTCTATGGGTGCTTGGTACCCGAAATGCATGCATAATATCGATAAAATTATTAACAAAGTATAATACTCGTGTTTTATTTGTTCAAATTAAGTGTTTTGGTGTACGATAGAGATAAAGATTGAACTCCATAATGGGCCTTGCCAAATTTGCAAAAGAGAATTGAAGAAACTGCAAGAAGTAAAATAAGCAAATTTGATAAAAGTGAAAGATTGGAAGTAAACAAATAGAAGAGTAATTATGTGCAGTGCATAAAATATGGATGCATAAAATATGGATAAAGCAAATTAATTGTGTAAGATTAACACGTTGAACGCAGTAATGTTAAAAAAAATTTGTTCCCCAGGCCACCTTATTCTTTTTCATAATTTGCTCGAAAGTAAGTTAAAATAATCGCACATTATAAGTTTTTACTTATTTAACGCATTTAAATAGATTAATAACTAATATTAGTTATGAATCACATATGCCTTCACATGGCCTGAAAAGAAGAATTTACCAAAAGCAAGGATATGGAAGTGGAAAGACTCAAATCCTAGTGAAATGAAAATATTTTTGGGTCTGCAAACTTGGTTCGGTTTAGTGCAGATGTCAAAGTTACAATGTTATTGGTCAAATAAAGAGGGGAAAAAAAAACTTCTAAAAGCCTTTATAAAGTTACACCGCTTATAAATCTTATAAAAAAAACTTCCAGAAAGTAGTGACACCTTCGAGTAATATTTGCGTAGATGAAAATTTAGTTCCTTTCCGAGGCCGTTTAGCTTTGTGTGTATTAATGGAAAAAGGGTTGGTTAACTTCAATTATAATTGGGTCCATACGTTCTGCAATATAATTTATCCTACTACCTGAAATTTAATGATGCTTAAATGATAGTTTTATCGTGTGTAGAATTTCTGTATTGTCTCAAAATCTGTACTATACAATAGTAATATCAATACAAAATTTCCACACACGATAAAACTGTAGTTTCTATATCGTTAATTCTCAGGTCGTTTGATAAATTGTATTGCAGATTGTATAGTGCACGAACCAATTAATACTAGTGCAATTGGCCCTTTGACAAACAATATAAAAACTTGATTGATAGTATCCAAACGAAATTATTGGAATTTTGCTTATACTAGGAAAAACACTATGGGTACACAAAATGAATAAATAAATAAATAAATATACATATAAATTATCACAAAAATGATCTATCTTCATCAATGTCCTCTGAGGAATCAAAGCAATGACATTTGGTTACTTATCGAATTATCAATTAAATTTCTGTAAAACATAAGATAAAGAACCATTTTCAAATATTTAACAATTTGTGTGTGTGTTTGTGTTAAGTCTTCAAAATGTTAGATTTTTTATTAAAATAATGATCACAATATATAATAATAATAATAATTTTACCTTCCAAATGAGCACTCACACTTGACAACTCGATGACATGAAATATTAGATTTAACATGTGCCCATGTGCCTATGATCTTATTTCCCGCAAAAATGTTCACCTAGATATAAGCAACCAAACATACACATCTACATAAATTGTTGACAATGCAATACATGAAATTGAATTGTAAAGAGATTATGAACTATAATTATTCAAAAAAAAAAAAAAAAATGTAAAAAAAGAAATTTGATAAAGATGATTTAAAGAAATCTAAAATTGATGTTAATTGGCCCCATTGAAATAGGAAGTAAAATATGTAAATCAATTTGTGAAGTTTTAAATTTAAAAAATATTTCTAAGGATTTTTATGATATTTGAGTATAGGCTCAGTGAAATTAATAATTAACCATTAATGGAAGTCTTACAAAAGCATGAGAAAAAGTCATTACATATTTAACACTTACTTATGTTAAATTGTTTTTAAAAAATTGTAACTACATATATATTTCTTGTTTCCCTTTTCATGTGTAGCCCTGAAGAAGATTTAATTAATATATCGAAACGTACGCGATTAAATTGGTTTTTTATTATTGTTCTAATAACCACAATTATTTTATGAAATAAATTTTAACTTTACAAAGGACACAAATTTAGATATTATTGAATATGAAGTCTTGTAGTTAGTGATTTTCCCGTCCTATATTAATGATTAATTCACTATGTGCATTTTATATCACTATTAAAATCATATTTATCTTTGATCAAAATCTTATGAACGGTTTTCAAGATATCAAGTTTGGTTTCAACTAAACAAAAAGTATGATGGATATATGGCCACTTATTGAATAATCAATTAAATATTCAAAAACACAATAAAGATAAAGAATTTGTGATATTTTTCATTAAATAGATCACAAATCATATTGAAATATATTTAACAATTTGAAGTTTTTAAAGCCTTTGTTGTACCTCATGGCCATAAGCCATAAATTACATTAATTACTGAAATTTTTATCTGCGGGTACCCTATAACAATCACACCCGCTTCTTTTCAATTTCTCAATTTGCCACCCCATAAACCGATTCCAACATTTCCAAATTCCTTTACAATCCAGAAATCTCGGAACAGCCCCCCATAAACTGATACTTCTAAAACGCCAAAGCATCACGTACCACCTTTCACAACGCAAAAATCCATGAACAGCCCCCATAAACTTAATATCCCAAAACATCACGTACCAACAACCGCCCCTCATCGGAATTTTCCCCGAAAATAAGAATAACCTGCTCATCAAAAACCGTCTGCGAAAGAACGCGAAGGGCCAATGTAATGTACCTATCCCCTTAACTATTAAGCACAATATTTATCGTTTAGACAATTACAAATGAAGTCAAATATTTTTCGTATATTCTTGGCGCTATTTCGTTTTATTCAAACAATGATAATATAATCGGCGACTCAACTAACTTCTCGCCCTGGAGACTTGACACCATAGCTTAAAACGCGTCCCCACGTGTTAAGAACACATAGGCGCGAATTATTAAATGCAATCCCGCGCGGGCAATAAGTCGGTTCCAAACCTCTCAGTTAAAAAATATTATTCGGATGTAAGTTACAAGAAATATATCTCCTTGTAAAATTCAGTGTTAAGCAAGAGAATCGTAATGAACCCATAAACGATGAGTTACTTGAAAACATACAAACTCTTGCACAATCTCGTGAGTATTAAATGAAATAGATTCATCTAATGTAATATTATTTTGTGATGTATGTAATCACTGCGGTTAATAAAGTGTATTAATTAAAAAGGTGTTATATCCACCTCATCCACCAATATAATAAGCGAGTTTGTAAATTCCTTGTGAAACAACATAATGCACTGTGGTCATTTCGTTTATTTTGTGTTCGATTTACTTTTAGAAACCCCTACGCTTACTGCGATACAACGTCAGTTAATACCTCTCGTGAAGGAAGACTATTCCTGCGTGCGGGTTCTGAAGAGTCATCCGTACCATCAACACCTAATCGCGGAACCCAGCGATAATACCCCAGCAGCTCCGTTGAGGAGGAACATGCAATTCACAACACCTTCAAAATGTCACACTTTTATTGAAAAAATTATCTTAAAATAATAAATTCTTTTTCATACAACTCAAAAGTTGAGAACTCAAAATTCTTTACTAAGATGTCTTTAATTATTTATTATCTTATTTCCCGCAAAAAAGTTCTTAATTGAACACATTAAAACTCTTATTAATGCAATTCTTTCTAAAGAAAATTCAACTCCTTCGACAAACAAGGTAAAAATCATCACGGTTATTATCCAATTGAATTTAATGGAATATACTTCTTTTAGGGAAAACAAGATGGAATTCGAAAAAGTTTCTGAAAAATATTTGACCGGGATCTAAAGTTGAATCTGCAAACTTCGGCTTACATGACCGACAGAATTCAAATTTTATCATCACAGCTCTCGATCAAACATTTTTCAAAATTTGGTATTAGCATTACCTGCTCCCGATTTAATATTTTTCAAATAGTAGCTGTAGCTATTTATCGAATTATAAATTAAAAATTCAAAAACATATGAGAAAACAAAACTCTAACACATCTTATTAATAAATTAACGGCTCTGTTATAGCACAGGAACGGTG
The DNA here is from genome assembly GCA_027574865.2 of Coproporus ventriculus. Lineage (NCBI taxonomy): Eukaryota > Metazoa > Arthropoda > Insecta > Coleoptera > Staphylinidae > Coproporus > Coproporus ventriculus. Next base: position 16,207 of record JAODAH020011861.1, on the reverse strand, counting down.
TTATAGTCATTCTTAAGTTGTTTTAATTAGATCAGGGTGATTTTGATTTGTTAAGAGGGTTCCCGTTAACACAAGTAGTTGACTGACTTCATTCTTAGATCGCCTTTAATAAATTCAGGGTGAATTCATTTTTATCATAACATTTAATAATTTAAGATTATTAAAGGCTTCAAAATGACAGTTAAAAAAAAAAAAATGATTTGAAGATAGAATTTTTTAAAAATGTTACCTTCCATAACTTGGTGGATTTTTCATGCAGCTCAACAGGTGTAAGGTTTAGATTATTTACTAAAGCGTCTTTAATAATTTCATCCATAAACAAATTAAAAGGATCAGATGTATTATGCGACATTTTTTATTTCTGCGATGAGTACTTTACACAGACACACACACTCTTTGATTAAATTTGTTGAATAACATACGTAAAACGTGTGCCCATGTAACTTGCATCTATATTTCCCGCAAAAATTGTTTACCCAGAAGCACGCTAGGTGTCGCTGATTGCAGACCTTTCAATTTACTGCGCATGCGCCACATGCGCAGTAAAATAAGCAGGCTCTTCTTCATCTAGATATATGCAACCGAATATACACATCTATGTAAATTGTTGATAATGCAATATATTAAATTAAAATTGAATTATAAAAACTTAATCTAAGAAAACGAAAGAAAAAAGGAGAATAATTGAGCAAAAATTACCGCGGTTTTACAAATTTACATGAATTTTAATCATGCGACAGAGTGCTTGGCCCCAAAATGTCCAAAATCGCGTGGTTGTTCGTTATTTATTCGAAATGTGTGCATGATATCAAAAATTGTTTGAATGAAAATTGTAGAGTGTACAATTTTCTGCAATTTTGTTTGGTATAACTTTTTGTAGGATAAAAGTTAAACGTTATATGGCGGTACTAAACTGGAATTTTTTCAAATTTCCTTATTTTTCGTTGCATTCCGGAATTTCTTCAGCTACTCTATCTTAATCGTCTTCGCTTCTCTGTTGCTTATTATTCTTCTTAGTTTGTAATCAAATATTTTTTATTTGTTTCGGGGTTCTTCATTTTGTCATTTAACGTAGACAACCAAATGTACCAAATGTGTTTTGGAGAGCAGCGTTTTTTTAAATTTAAATTTTAGCTCGATTTTACCAGTGATCGGTAATAATTATTTTCGATAATTGTCTTGAAAAAAATAAAATGTGGGAATTGCCCACTTAAAAATTGGGATGGCGATAAAAAAGCGCCTGGAGCTGATAATAGTTCGTGGGAGTAAGTTGGAAGATTCTTTCCCGTGGTAACTCCTTATCGCAGTTTCATTTTTGTAAGAATTTAAGTATCCTCTTCTTGGATTAAATGAGATTATCAACAATAATAATAATAATAAAAAAAAGAGTAGACACAAAAATTTCATTAAAAAGTATTTGCGCTTAACGTCAGTTTTTTCCCCATCAAAAAGCATTAATAGTAATTTTCGAATTTTATTTAGTCAACCATTATTTTCTTTTGAAATGCTTTCTGTTCTGTCTAACATGTTAATCAATTTTGAAAATACGTCTATAATTATAAAAATCTGTTTGGCATACTGCGACTTTTTTTTAACGTCCCTATATAAAAAAAACAAAACTTGTTTATAAGCTGTCATATTTTCAATTTATCATTAGTGCAACACAGTACAACATCAAAATCTTTGGAAGTTTAAAGATAAAAATGTAAGTTTACCCTTTTCTTTCATTTCTTTAATTAGAATATAAAAATATCGTCGGTAACATTTCACTAAAAATTTTTTTGGAGTAATATGTAAGTTTTTCATTTTCTTGAATACGAGTAAAATTATGTTTAAAAGTAGATGCAGTAAAAGAATGTCATAATTGGAATGTGAAAATATATATTGCGTCGGTAACATTTCGCTAAATATTTTTTTGAAAGAACCAATTGTCACTTTCGAAAAATTTTATGTGATGTTTTCCCTAAAACTTTTTTTCTGGATGTTTATTATTCCGGATAATAGTACTATAGGGACAATTAAATGCAATTTTGCCTTATTATTTCAAATTATATGCACACGTGTTATGTACAAATTTGTTACATCTAATTAAAATATAGATAATAAATAAAAATTGTTTATTAATTCAGGCATGAAACACTACTAACACATTAAATTTACATTGTGTATTAATTTTTAACTACCTTCTATCGGAAAAACGAGTAAAATTGGAAAGGGTGAATTTTATTTGGTCGTGTTTTTGTTATGCAACCCAAATAGCAGTGAGCTTCCGGTTTGTAAGTTCTATATTTGTCCGAGTGTGTCGCCAGTCGCCATTTTACCGACATAAAATCCCGAGAAGTGCGTTTTCGAACGAATCTCCCGCTTTTGATGTAAAATATGCCAGTAAGGGTGGATATAACACCGCCACCACCTGCAAATTCAAAACAACCCGGTGTCACAAAATCCTTACTATATAATGGTTCGAAATTCCAAGGATTTCAGAAATCGAAAGGCAATTCTTACGAAGTTGAGGTTGTATTGCAGGTTAGTTTTCTTATTTATCGCTTCAAAAATCCCCGCAAATTTTCAATATGTATTTTTTTACATTTTGAAAAAGATTTAAAGCTACATTGTGTAATAATTTTTGGGGGTATTTTAGGAATTAACTAAAAATAACAATGATAGAACATATGTCAACCTGACATTTCTATGCTACTTCTATTGGAAAAATGGCGGGAAATTTGAAAGTAATTAGAAAGTATTGTTTCAGCATGTCGATGAAGAAAATTCCTATTTATGTGGATATTTACAAATTAACGGACTGACGGATGAGTATCCTACATTAACAACCTTCTTCGACGGAGAAATTATTAGTCAAAAATACCCTTTTTTAACACGAAAATGGGATGCCGATGAGGATGTTGATAAAAAGCATTGGGTAAGAATTATATAATCTTGGTTCAGTTGTGTGTGTAAATAAGAACAGGTGATTTCAAGGTGCTTATCAAAATAGAACTGAGATTATTACATACATAACCAATTTATTTTAAGTGAATCTTATCCAATTTAAAAATAGCCTGTTGTTGTTTTTCAGGCGTGTTTCTTCGTTATTTATATGTAATTACAAAAAACAGTTTTAATTAAGATTTTTTAAGAACAAACAGATGAAATATAAACTGTCATTTAAATTTTAATAAATCTTTTTTTAATCGCTTCTTGTATGCTACACATGTCATGAATCTGTCATAGAATTTATTTGTGGTTGATATGGATACAACTTTATATTATTTTTGTTAATCATCTTTTCTAGATGAGGGATGCTATTATGTACTTAGTAAGTGCTACCTTAAAGGCATTTGCATCATCAAGATCTAAGAAACAAATCTTCTATGGCTAATTCCATGTAAAAACATCTGTCACCCTGATCAATTCTACGTTTCATTATTTTTACTTTCCACGCACTACTGCGAAAGGAAAATATTGTAATTGTGATAGAAATCAATTTTAATATCTTGATGTTCCCTGAACATATTTTGGATATTTTCACGATGTCTGTGCGTATGTGTGTGCGTACGTACATATGTAAGGCATTCTTGTTAATACTATAGTGTCTAAAAGCTTGAATCAGTAGTTCGCAAAAAGTTTTGACTGTTTTGTGCCAAAAGATAATAGGAATTTTAGCTTAAATCTGTAAAAAATAAAAAAAGGAAATGTAATCTTTTGTGGAATTAGCCTCATCTTTTAATAGTATATTGTATATTTTGTTTATCAAAATTTCTTTTTTTACTGTATGAATGTTTCATATTTCAGAGCAAATTTTCATCATTCTGCCAGTACTCAAAAACATTCAACTCGGACACCTTTGACTACAAGGCCTTAGCAGACACAGACTACGTCTTTATGCGTTGGAAAGAGCACTTTTTGGTTCCCGATCATACCATTCGAGATATAAGTGGAGCATCTTTTGCGGGTTTCTATTACATTTGTTTCCAAAAATCTAAAGCAAATATCGAAGGTTATTACTACCATCGAAGTTCCGAATGGTAACTATCAATACATGTTACTTTATATCTTAAATATAAATTTTCCGAATTTTAGGTATCAATCCTTAAATCTTACACATGTCCCGGAGCACAGCATACAAATCTACGAATTCAGGTGAAGCGAATTACCAAACGTACAACATTAAGTAAAATAACATGCACATGAACATGCCATAGTTTTTATCACACTTTTTATTAACTTGTTTTATACGACCATTTTATTTTAAACGATTTTTTTAACCCTAAAAGTGAGATAAAAACTTCCTTTTTTTGTTTTTAATCACAATGTAGGCTTCTTATGAAAAGGCAATACTTAATTAAACAAAACGTTATCATTTCATCTTAATTGAAATGTTATACCTACAGAAAAACAAAAAAAGTTATTTGTATGTAATATAGAGGTTGTACAAAATATTTTAAGGTCAATTAATTATTTTTATTTGTATTTGACTAGTCATGTGAAGTCTCTTTTAATTAATTTTAAGAAATCATTAATACAATTAAATTTACAAACATAACTTATCATTTTGGAGGTGGGGTGATTTGTGTAATTATCTATTAAAGTTTGTTCAATATAATTCGGGAGCAAATTCAAATATGTGCATTACACACAGGTCTTTTCAATGAAACCTGTCTGAATACAATAATATAGTATGAGATAAGACTAGGGAAAAATGGACTGCGTACTTATTTGCAAAAAAAAATTTTTATTGCAAACCGAACCTATAGAATATAATGTAGAATAAGATAAAACTAAAAAGAGAAAAATTTATCTTGTTGTTTTTTGCAGTGATGTTTTAAAATTCGAATTAAACAGGTTTACAAACAAAAGGAGCTTTAAAGTAACATTGCAAAAAATTATACTGTAGATTCTTGATTTAATGTTTTTAGTTTTATCTTATGTTCTATATTCTGATAAGTTTTATTTAAAAGACAAAACTGTTTTCTTGAGACTTGTGTAAACATAAGTTAAAAAGAAGACAGTTTTATCTTTTAAATGAAACCTATCGGAATAAATAAATTGTAAAATAAAACTAAAAACAAAAAGAAAAATCTATCGGATAGTTCATTGCAATGATGCTTCGAAAATCCTTTTTTTGTATAACCTTAAAATTCCAGTTTTAAAGCATCATCACAAATAGTCTATAAGGTAACATTTTTTTCTCAAGTTTTTCTTATCAGAATAAAAAATATGATCAAATGCCATGAATTTTAATAAATATTCAGTTTCCGGTCATTTAACACAAAAATTTGATTTCTCTTCTTCTTCCATAGACTTTTCATGGGGTAAAAGGGGGAATACGTATCGCCACTTTAATATAATCTGACATAACCTTACAATATATTTTGAATAATTAAAAAAAATGTGTAAAAATGCACATGGTCTCTTTTTTTAAGGTTAATAGGATACAAAACAAAAAAAAAGGTTAAAAAAATTATTGTAGTAGGGAGACTTGTAAATTGATGTAGTAAAAGTAATTTTAACGATCACTTGAAATTGCCAGCCTTACAGTGAAGTTCACTTCCCGAACTAGCAGCTATTTGCATTTCTTTTTATTTGAAATTTATATATACAAAAATTCTTTGATAAACAACTTTTAAATTTGTTTGAAATATCATGATATGTTATATTATTTATTCTAATTGGTTTCGTTTTAATTTTTTTTTGACCTGTTATAAACAGTATTCATACTTAGTTTAAAAAATTGATTTAAATCGTGTAAGCTCAAGTTATATTGCGCAGACTATAAGTAATTTTTGTAAATTTAACAACCTAAAATATTTGACTATAGTATTTTTACAAGCTTTACAAAAATTTTTGTTAACAATTTTTTTGTTCGTAACGCAAATTCAATGATATTAATTTTTTGTACTGATTTAATTTAAGAATTTAAATGTTCAAAAACATTTAGACGAATCATTTTAGGATGTTTTTTCTTTTTGTAAAATATTTTTTTTTTAAACGAATCCATTGTTTCTGTTTAAATATATTTTTTGAATTGTTTATATTATGTTTGATTTATTTTATGTGTAGTAAGCCAGAGTGCCAATTGGAAAGGTGAGTTTGTATGAACAGTTCGATTGATTGAGGGAATATCATAAGTACAATTAAAATAATCATTGTGTAGATTTTTCACATTGGTTTGTTTTGTTTGCACAAAGTATTCTTGTATTACTATTTGAAAAATAAATTATTTTTCATTATTTAATTGCATTTTTCATTCTAAATTTTTAAAAAAGTTTCCTACTTTAAAATAGTTTTGTTTCCCCGCCTTTTTACTAATTTTTGCTCAAAGTATCAAATATAAAAAAGGATCAGATGTTGAATTTTTAATATATTTGAAAATATTAAGGTCAACATTAATTTTTAATTGAAACTGCCGTTTTTCATTTTGGGCCTTCAAATAATTGAAAAATTTTTGTGACTTCACCAGATATTAATTTGTAGAGGTACCTAATACCTAAGAAATGCAGTGTATGAAGAAGAACCTACAGCATGCGAGAACATAATGGATCAAATACGAACTACTTCTAAAACTATTTCAAGAGAAACCTTGGTAAGTACAGTAGAGAATTTTGGGAGGAGGGCAGAGGATTATTTTTCTAAAAACGTGGTTCTCCAAAACACATTTGTATACATTTGGTTGTCTATGTTAAATAACATTTGAAATTAAATTGTATATTTAAAAAAACCGATAATTGTTTTATCTTCTTTAGTGAGCAAGAGACAAACATATGAAACACTTTTCAAATTGTATTTTCTATTGTACCGACTATTCGTGCCAATCATAGAAAAATGTTCAAAGACGCCTGAATTTTTTTCCAAAATTCAGATCTTATCATCTACGAAGAAAGTTATTTTTAAAAATTTCTAAATTTGACAATTTTGTTTCTTTCACAATTGAGCAAGTTATATCATCTATTTTAGTACCACTATTGTGCCTTAAAATTTCCAAATAATATAAAACTACTTGTGGAATTGTTCAATTACAGATCTTTTCTTGATCTCCATCTTAATCCTTTTTATATGGACAATGGTTGTAAATGTTTTTTATTGAAGAAAAACATTTTAGCAAAGGTATTTTAGAAACGCTAAAACCTTTTGAAGTGTACAGTTATATAGATAGGTGTAGATACTACATTTTGTTGCTTTTACATTCTGTAGGTTGAATTAATTAGTTTTTTATTCTTTCCAAAAACTTTTATCGCATGTGAAATAGTAAAAATTGTTTATATGCATAAAATGCATTTACGATTTTTATTTTGTAGGTACTAATAATGCATTTATTGATTGAAAATTTCTCTTTCTCGCCTGTTACAAATTCTACCAACGGTTTATTATTTTATTGATTTGGTTTGTGCATTAAGAAATAAAATTAATGTACAATAATAGGGACGCAGTGAAAGTTCCTCATTAAAATATGCATTCATTAAAAAAAAAGGAGAATAAAATGGTAATGTCAACTTAATCTCAGCGAGTGATACTAAAATAATTATGAATTTTACAGATTCGGTGAAAGTGGAAAAGAAAGTAATGGAATAAAAATAGCCGTTAACATTAGTAATAACAATTCGAATTGGCGGCGTTAGTGAATTTCAGGTTAAATCCGAAAGTCCCTAAAAAATTCCCCCCACTCGCTATTTGACAGTTCACCATTTTGTTTGTTGTTGAAACAATAATAAACTAAATATCTCTTATTACACAGAAGAGGATTGCGAAAGTGACTTGCTGTTACGACAAAACGACAATTCAACTTATTATTAATATTAATTCCGTTAATAATGAGGTGCGCGTGTTTAATTTCGTGTTAATATGGGCGACCTTCTGTTTTAAAAATAAATGAACCTCAGGAATTCAATTTTTATTTTCTACACATCAACAACTTTTAAATACTAAACGAAGAATTTTTGTTAAGTTTGGTGATTTCGATGGTGTAGGCTTTCACAGTGATTATTATGGTGACAATCACATCTATCCCATTATTATGGCTGAGGATAGCAGTCGGCCCCCACAAAAATCATACGATTATCTTTTAAAATTCCTCCTTGTCGGGGATAGCGATGTTGGAAAACAAGAAATACTCTCAGACTTAGATGATGGAGCATCTGAATCTCCTTTCTGCAGCGGCAGCGGTAAGTGTATGTATTATTTTATCATTTAATTTCTTTACCAACTTCAAAATATTAGGTTAAGTTACACATCCGCTTTGAACTTTTTAATATTTTCCAATTTCTGATCAGTATTAATAAAATCAATCTCTACTAAATTTTTTTCCATTAATTATTTATGTGAATAGCAAATAACAATTCAAATATTCATTTGCTAATACTGTCTGTACATTAAGAATTTTATCCTATAAACTTTGTTTCGACAAAAAGGCGAATATTTAATAATTAGGTGAAAATTTTAAGCAAATAACTTAAATTTTAATTCCACATTATAAATTTTATTACCAACAACTTTGCTACTTGCCACATAAATGCCCTATCAATTTTTTTAATAAATTTAGTTAGGTCAGTACAGCAGAATATCTAAACTATTGCTACAGTTTTCCCAAATAATTATTAAATAAATTATCTATTAACTTCGTAAAATAAATTCATCTAGTAATTTAAAATGCCATATTTTAATACCTCATAATCCAATTTATTTTCTGCAGTTTAGATGCTCAAAAACAAGATGGTAAATATCTTTGAGCACATAAACTGTAGATCTACCAAATAAGTTAAACTTACAATAGCCAAATTTGCATGATTTTATCTTTTTTGTTCCTTAAACTGAAAAGAATGCATGATTCATGCACAATATCTGGACAAATCGCTGTATCTTTTCATCTGTTATTAATTAATGTGCAAGATCATTCGGCTTCAGCCATTTTTTGTCACATTTATCATACAACGATTGTGCAAATTGTAGCAATATGATTTCTTTATTGAATAAAGAATTACAGGAAGAAGCATATGCTTTGTACGCCCTTGGAATGTGAGGTTATGTAAAGCAATTATAGGGCTAAGGGATGTAATTCAGCAGGAAAAAAATGAGTCATTGATGAACGTTTTTGCGAAAAAGGTTTGCTACTGCAACATACTAGTGAATACTGAGGTTTTTCTATTTCATACCTTTTCAATGTATTCTGATATGGTATTCGGAGTTGCAGTTCTACCACCAATTTCTTTAAATTGTTGGATAATTGTGAGTACAAATCGATCTGTGATTAGAAATCTAACAATCAACCTCAAACTTCATCGATAGGTTCTATTTTAAAAAACAGTAACACAAAAATTAGTTGTAGAATTAATTTACTAATAAAATGGCACAATATTCATGGTCAAAGAAGTTAACGAGATAAATAAACAGTATATTTGAACTAATTCTAGGTTTTCGTGTTTCCCGAAAAAACGCAAAAATCTATCTATCTCGCTAACTTCAAAGGAAGTTCGGGTATTTAACATATGAACCCATATTAAATTTACAGTTTTCCTGGATTTTTTGGAAGATGGTTACAAGTATGAAGAGTTCAGAAATGTATTTAGGGAGCTTGAAAATAGCTCAATATTATTTTCTGAAAACATTTTTCACTTTTACAAAATTTTGGGTACTCTACATAAGGACCTCAGTCAAATTTATAGTTTTCCTGTATTTTCTAGAAAAGGGTTGCAAATCTCTAGAGCTCAAAAATGTATTTAAGGAACTTGAAAATATCTAGAAATTTCTGACCTATTATACCATGTTAAATTTACAGTTTTCCTGCATTTTCTGGAATTTCAGTATAAGAAATTTGAAATTATCATGGAAAAATATTTTGTGAAATCTATCTTCTTCTGTTGTTGTTCCACTAACCTCTCTATATACAATCTGAATTTTCCGATTTTCTTTTTATTGTTTGTTCATATATGACTGTTGTGTTAATTTCCCTTGAAAATTTTTGTGTTTTTTTGGGATATGTGAAAACTTGTAATTAGCTTGAAGATACTATTTTAAAGCTTGAAATTGGCTCGAAATTTAGTATAAGGCAGTCTGTTTGTACTCTTTATTTGTCTTGTTGACTTCTTTAACCTCAATATACATACTTTTTGATACTACATGTCTTCTTAGACCTAGTCAGTATCTATTGTTGGATTATGTGTGAATATGTAAAACTATTTTCCATTTCCGACCAATATTCCATAAAAGTGAATTGGTGTCTAATTGGATTCATATATGCCAATGAGATTTTCTATTAGTATATATGCAAATTGATGTTATATGACACATAAGTGCTGTAAATTCTTTCAAGTGATAAAATTATTTTTATCGTTTGTAATGTTATCATGATTGAAATAAATTTCAATTGTATTGTGTCTAAAGCAGCACAAGTACAGAAAAATAAATAATTTTAAATTATCAGTGGAATATGATCTCGAACGAATAAATAATAAAGATAAACTGAACAAAAATTTTCTTGTTGTTCAACATTATAATGGTTTCTCTGAAGAAAATTAATAACGCATGCACTGATTAATATTTATTTAACAAACATTTTTTAAACCTGACAGAACGTAATTTAAAATTTTATTAAAAAATAAATAAACTTGGATTTTAATGAAAAACTCATTGAAGATGAATGAATATAGGATTTAAAAAAATGGGATGCTGTTATTTATTTTAAACCTTAAATAGTAGTTAAGTGATTTAAAAATAACAGAAACTTGTATTTCTATGGGTGTTCTAATTTTTGAATAAATATAAAACAGGTTATTAGTACATTATATTTAATTACTACCTGAGAATACGCATTAACAGTAGAATTTATATCTAATTATTTTTGTCTACTCTTTAAAAGAGTTTTGCTTATTTATTATTATAACAGTATCTTAATGTGAAGATATTAGTTTAATAAATAATTTCCTTCAATTTATAATTAGAACAGATTTCAATACTCGGAAGCTTTCATAAAATTCAGCAATTTTATTTACTTTCAATTAATTAATACATCATTTTTATAGTTTACTGTTAAATGACCAGTTTGTAACCTAAATAGTGCTCAGATAAATGTTAATTGAAATGAATTATGCAATTGTGTCTTGTTAATTTACTGTTAACCATTCATATTGCAATAATTACTTACTTAAGCATTAATTGCAATAAAATGTACTCTTAATATACACAATTCCAATTTTCAATTTACTTTTTTTTTTAAATCATATTTAAATTAAAATTGAAATGAACAGTTTCTAAAAAAGAAAAAATTAACTGCCCATTGTCATAAATTGAAGTATGTACTCTCTTTGAAATGTGCTCCATTTTCTATTAAATCAAATTGCTTTATTATTTTTAAGAGTAATGAGAATTATAAAAAAAGTGTGAAGAATTAAACCACACACACACATGCATACACATATGAATTGTAAAATTTTGTATGAGTTATTATTTTGAATTGATGTGAATTTTTTTGTAGCAATTGACAAATTTTAAATTACAGTTTTCGAAATTCTTCTCACATGTATGATGCTCAACAATAATTATTATAAGTAAATGAAAGCATTTTTATTTTTTCATTTTAAATTAGGTTAGTAATATATAAATGTTTATATGGGAAGGAAACATGGTCAGTGGTTTCACAAAGAATAAATGGCATTTTATATGATAGTATTTCTTTCTCGTAAATGAATATAACTGCCAGGATGTCTTAACTTGTTAGACAGGATATGTTTAGCAAAGAATTTCACCTTCATATTTTTGTCTACTTAATTAAAATTAAAATATACTGGTTTTAAGAAGATTCTTAAATATTTCTTATTTTCTATTAAATATATAAGGAAACAAATATATTAGTTTATAATTAATGTTTTCAGCTTTCATTTTGTGATGATTAAACTAAAACGCTTGTTTTATTTTTGTATCACTTAGAAGCCATATTAGTTTTTACTTTCTGCATACCACTATGTAAGGAAAGTATTGCAATCGAGATAAAAATCGTCTTCGAGATTTTGATTCATTTTAACATTTTGAGCTTCCGTGAACATGTTTTGGATATTTTCACGGTGATGTTTGTGTGTGTGTATGTATGTTTGTATGTGCAGCATTCTTATGACATGATAGCATCTAAACACTTCATTCAATTGTATATTCAAATTTGGTACACCATTTAAGACCAAAAAGGGAAGATCACTAAAGAATAGCGTAGTCATTTTTTTCCATTTATAGAAAGTATGTTTTATTTTGAGATAACGCTTTTTGTTTCATTCAAAATTAACCGAGATATTAACAATTTTATATTTTATGATGTCATGCAATTAGTTTACGTAAACATACATTATTTAAATAATATTTAATTAAAAATCAACTAATTTACATGACGATTAAATAAATATTTTACCATTTCATTAATACAAACTGTGAAGAAAGTTGAATGGAGCCATTTACACTTTTTTTTTAATAATTACTTCAACTAGGTGCTGAAAATGGAAAATGTAATTAAGATTTTTTCTCTTTTTATTTTAGCTTATAAGACTACAACAATTCTTTTGGATGGAAAAAGGGTAAAACTTCAATTATGGGATACTTCGGGACAGGGTAGGTTTTGTACAATAATTCGATCATACTCCAGAGGAGCCCAAGGAGTTTTATTGGTGTATGACATTACCAATAGGTGGTCTTTCGATGGACTCGACAGATGGCTCAAAGAGGTGGACGAGGTAATATAACACATTTTATTTGAAGCAAAAATTTTCAAATAGTCTGCGTTTGTACAGAATGCGCCAGATAGCCTTTATATTTTCCTATGCATTCTTCTTCTCAGCTACCAATTTGCTTAAAATAAAAATTGTCAGTCTCTACCATATGTCAGTAAAAAGCGTATTGAATACCATGAATCATGCTACATTTGTTTAAATATTTTTTAAACATATAATTGGAAATTGATAGTTGATTTTGCACTAACTTTAATATTCCTCATTATTATTCTTTTTTGGAACATTAATGAATTATGTACACTAGGGTGGCTCAAAATAAAAAAAGTTTTTAAGTTTTAAATATAAGTTACGAAAAACATTCATGGAAAAAAATACTTTTGTGGTTAATTCTAGAGAAAATATGTTGAAAACTCAGCTTGCGCTGAATTTTAATTGTAATAAACTACAGTAGAGCGTCGATAATCCAGATTCAATTTCGGTGAAAAAAAATTGAAGTTTACATTTCATATGTATATTTTGTCATTAAAATACATACCCATACATTATAAGTTCATATCACATAATTAATGGTTTTATTTATCTGCTTCAATTATATATTTAACCACAAACTGAACTATTAACGGATTTAGCAAATATTCTTTTTGTTATGGACTCAATGACCATTTATTGGCTCTTTTCGAAAATTCTGACATTTTAATATTCTGGATAAGGTCCGGTCACAATTAGACCGGATTATCGATGCTCTACTGTAATTGATTTTAAAGTAAATCACAATTAAATTAATTGTTTGCACAAACAAGTTTTAAAAATTCAATCAAATCCTTCAATAATTTAAATTTCGATTGATAAATTTCTATTAAAAAATTTGAATATTTTAGCATGCCCCTGGTGTTCCGAAAGTGTTAGTAGGTAACAGACTCCATTTAGCCTTTAAAAGAAAAGTGGGTGAAAGGGATGCACAAATATATGCAGAAAAACATAGCATGGCTTTTTTTGAAGTGTCCCCACTTTGTAATTTTAATATTTTGGAAAGCTTCTGCGAATTGTCCCGAATGGCCCTTCAACGCAATGGAATGGAAAGGCTTTGGAGATCGAACAAAGGTAATATAATGTATAAACGAAAAACCTTTAATTTATCTTTACAATTTTTAGTGTTAACCCTGCAAGAGTTATGTTGTAGGGCAATAGTGGCCCGAACAACAGTCTACAGCATCGAACAATTACCATTACCCACAGTGGTAAAATCACATTTAAAATCCTATGCTCTCACAACAACGTCCACACAATTGAGATATACCCACAGTCAAAGAAAAACACATTCACGAAAGCTAAAATTAATGAGCACACCGTCATCTCCTGCAGATACGCGTAGTTGTGTACCGCGTAACAGTTGCTGTATATCATGATGAAACAAACTTTTATGTGAATAATAAACGTGTGTTTATTTCGGGTGAATTTTTGAGAATTGAAAATACTTAATTTTCTTGTGCTTAATTTACCGAAATTCATGGGAATACTACCATGTACCTATTGCTTCAACTTCATATCAATATGGGAGACCAAGATTTGATATTAAAATAGAGTAATTCAATAATTTGTGTTTCAAAATTGAATCAGACTGATAACGTACAGAATTGTGACCTATGAATTAATCTTCCTCTCTGACTTTTATTTCTTAATTTTAATAGATCAGAAATGTCCATTTATTTTATTACTTTCTGAGGCAGTTTTTATCTAACCGTCCTAAGTAATTTTTTATAAATTTTAACATTCACTAGATGTGTATAATGTGTGCTATTATTTTTTGAAAATGTTTTGCCCACATGTGAATGTAAAATTTAGAAAAAGATCAGAACACAAAAACAAATATGCAATACGTTTATTTTCTATAAAATATAATAAAACGTGTATATATTTGTGTACATTATTAACATATATTTTTATTTAGTCAGTATTTATGTATACATTTATGCAATGTTATAAGTTTTTCTTATATCGCCAATTATTGCTTATATCATTTTCAGAGCTACCACCATAATCTTTATTAATAATTTATTGTAAAACCATGAGAAATTATGTAAGTGTGATTTTATTTTATTTGTTAATTGATTAATAAAAAAAATAGTAATTTTATATAAAATTTTATGTTTCATTTGATTTGTTGTTATATTCAAGTTTCATTTTTTGGAATTAAATTACAAAAATTATTGAAAACTTCTAATAATCAGTTTTTATCCTACTAAATATCTTCTGCCTAACTTATTTGGTTTCAGATTTTTAAGACCAAAACCATAAGAAACACACTAAACATAATGTATATCAATAAAAATAAACTAGAAGAAACAGGTAAATAACAAATGACATCAAATTTGACATAACAAAAAGTAATATTTATATATGGACTGTCAGTTTGAATAATAAGTGCCAGGTATCTTGTGATTTAAAGTTAGAAGTATCGGTCGAACTGTTCAATCTCTTACGCAATATATTATGTGTGGGAATACTTGCTCTATGTTTTTTGTTATACCTACCATCTGACAAACCTTTCAAACTACCCCAATTTGTTGAAAAAATGTTTGTCGAGAGAAATATGGGGGTGACCTTGAGTAATTTTACAACTTTGTACATTTTTTGCTTTTATTAATATTTTCAATTTCCGAATTTTTCAATCGCCATTCACGCAGGTAAGTCAAGTGCATGGCAAACTGAGCCAATGTTATGACCACTCGACATTAACTTTCGATGGTTCCTTGTACTATATGTATATGTTTGAGCTATGAACGGGTTATAAAAATTGGCAACTTCATACATACACAAGGGTGAAAATAAAATTGTTTTTTCAATTTTGCGGCAAAAATACATGGTGTAAGCTAAAATGATTTCATTTTCTGATTCTAAGGAAAATTTCTGATTGATTACATGTATCCCAAAATTTTTGTACATTAAAAAATTGCAACTTTCACAAGCAAAATGCTATTTTTTAGGTCAAAGTTGAAGAATTACAAAAAAAACTTTCAAAAAACCGCAGAATTTTTATTTAGGGGTTTTATACAATCATAAAAAAACCTTTTCTTACAAAAACAAGCTAAAAACACCTTATAATTAACTAACTTCCACAATATATATTATTTATTGCTTATTTGAATTTCCCGCCATTTTTCTTTTTTTTTCACATAGTGTATATATATATATATATGGGTGACATTATTTGAGAAAAAAGAAAAATGGCGGGAAATTCAAAAATATATATATAGTTTTTTTTATTTATATATTTTTATCTTTGAATAACCCTCCTTTTTTTTTTCTTTTAAAATAGTGTCACCAATATATATACATATGTATACACTATGTAAAAAAAAAGAAAAATGGCGGGAAATTCAAATATATATATATATAAATAAAAAAAACTATATATATATTTTTGAATTTCCCGCCATTTTTCTTTTTTCTCAAATAATGTCACCCATATATATATATATATACACTATGTGAAAAAAAAAGAAAAA